>KK112519.1:234035-247542 GCA_000611955.2 Stegodyphus mimosarum | reverse complement strand
TATATATATATGTAGAGGATGTATGTACATATATATATATGTAGAGGATGTATGTACATATATATATATAAAATCTTTGAAAAGAAAACGGAGCAAAGGGAAAAGAGAGAAGCACCAAAAAGGACAAAGATTAAAACATCTGACAAGTTACTAATTCCCAGAACAACCGCAGTACGCGCTATATATGCAGTTACCACAGCGCTCTCTCTTACGCATAAATGATAGCAGAGCTACACAATTTGCATAGCCCTTGCTATCCCTAATTCAGTAGCAGCTCAGTATATGTACACACATATATATATAAACCAATAATTCACAATAAATTATTATTATGTGTATATATATATATATTGCTTCAAAAGAATATAGTAAAGTTAAATTAAATTTAAATAATTCTCTTGCGCCATTGCTGCAAGGAATGAAATTTGAATTTAACAAAATTTCTATTCGTAAAAAGCAATTTAATAAAAGCCTCTGACGAGGCTTGTTAAATATTCTAAAGCATTTTTTGCAAATTTTGAAAATGCTGAGGCTCAGTTAAATGTATGCCTGTTAGAGCCCTCACAGATATACGGTAAGAACGATCATATATTACGAAACAGACTGCTTTAAGTTTAGGTTGTATCCCTTCGGTACAAGAAACAATAGTACACTCCCTATTTGGTGGCTCAAAACAAATGAAGGAAAGCACTCATACTATAGAGTTAAATAAGGAAATCTAAATGGAGGATATTCTCAAATAAAATAAATAATAAATCTTAGCCAATAATATGCAGCGAAAAAGATTCATGGATGAAAGAGATTACTGATCCGAATTTTGAGATGACTGATACCGATTGTCAAACAAGGTGTAGAGACATTAGGATTTTTTTTAATGTCAGGAAACTGAAGAAATGAGTAATGCCCTCGCCGGGACTCGAACCACGGACCTCTCGAATAGGCGAGTGTGTTGACGAGTGTGCTGACTACTACACCATGAAGGCATGCTAAGAAGGCGGGGGAAATGCCTTATATACTCCCCTTTTAAAGGGCGACTGGGGATTAGGGGACCCAACCGCCAAACACTAATGGCGAAAAATTCTCATCCACCAGCTTTTCTAGTTCGGACACCATTGCAGATTTATTAGGTCTTTTTGAAGCAGGAGAAGAGATAAATGCTCAATACCCTTGCCAGGATTCCAAACACGGACCTCTCGAATACGCGCCGAGAATGCTGACCACTACACCACGAAGGCATGCTAAGAAAGTGAGAGAAATATCTTATAAGGTCCAATTGAAATATTATTAGGAGCCGATATTGCTTCAAATGTTCAACTTTCTTGCAGCCTTCTTGCAACAGATATGTATATTTGACTGAACATTAATGGGCAAATTATCCTTTTGTATCTATGCCAGTGACATTGCTATAGAACATTTCCGATACCTTCGTATAAAAATTTAGGCTTAAGAAGATTAAAAAAAAGGACTCTATTATGCAAACTTGCGTAAGAAATATGACGAAACTGTAGAAAAGTGGCATAATTTGCGGATAACTGAGGAAGTGAGATCGGAAGGAATTAAAGTTATCCGCAGTTACTTTATAGACTGTGGTGAAACAATATGGAAAGGCTAAAATTAGACCTATTTTCGTTGCTTCTGCAAGAAGTCAATGCCTTGTTTAAATCAATGTCTGAATTATGGCCTAAATCTTTTCGAGCTTATCCCGAATCTCCTTTTGAGATTTACAGAAAAAATATATGGAGCTTCTGTTGATACTGAGAAGGCGTTTCTGCAGATTAGAAAAGTTGATAGAAATTTCCCGAACTACGATGCGTCTCTGATAAGCAAACCGAGAAGCAGTTTTTATGTTGACAACGTGTTGACGATGAAAAGGAACTTTAACAATTTATAGAAAATGGAAAAACTATTATGGTAGAACGAAAATTGGTACTGTTTTGTTATCGGGACCGGATTCAATTATCTTCAAAAGCTGATGATCTGGCAAAAAATTTGAAACATAAAAATAATCGCCAAAATATTTACGACAGGATTGAGTTGAAGGAAAATCCAACGGAAGAAATAACGTAAAAGATATTCGTAAAATCAGTAATGTTTAATGTAAATTAAAAAACATACCAAAAAAAATCAGAAAGAAAAGAAGAGAATCAGGGAGAAAAAAAATTCGGTTAACGAATTAAGATTAAAGCGAAGGCGTAAACCTGCTGATATCATTTAAAATGACTGAAAATATTTGCGTTTTAGGAAGCTGCTGCCGCCACATCTACTCAATTAAATAGGAACCTGATTGGTTACAGCTACTGTTGCGTTGACGTTTATTTTGCAAGTTTGCACTGCCCCAAAACTTTTCAACAGTTTGAGTATGACAATAGTACCGGGATCGATAAAATTATATTTACTGTTAACGTAGAACTATTCGAATCCAGCCTCTTTGTATTCTTTAGGGTTATACACATTCCAACTGTCTGAATAATAAAGACACAAGTGGCTTTACATCTTTAATATGTATATTCTCATTTCCAAGTCTGAAAAGGCATTCTTTTAATTTTTTAAAAAGTAAACATTGTAATGATTTTAAAAGTTAGATCTTAAACGACTTCATATGAGCCAATGTGGAGTTTATCAAAACATTCGGCGACGACTGCGGTGCTGATAACAGAACAGTACAGTACCGGAAAATTTAAGAGATTGGCAGTATATAGGAGGAAGGATGTCCTGTCATGAACAGTATTAGGGATATCTTGGAATTGAAAAGATGATAGACTATTCCTAAAATTAGATTGGCTAAAGTATTTTCAGTTGAGTGACATCACTAAAAGATCAGTTTTGTCGATGACACACAACGCATTTGATCCTATAAAATCTGTAGGCCGTGCTTTGTTATTCCCAAAGTTGCTGCTTCACAAAATACGCAAACATGGAATATTTTGATATTCAAAAGTTGATGCTGACACTGAGTTGGTTTAAAGACTTGTCTCTATTCAGAAAGGTCAGCACATCACACTGGTTTAACATTTCTTCTATTGAAAGGCAAAATATTAGTATTCGCACATTTTATGCTGCTAGCCAACATGCGTATGCTACTGCTGTATTTATCATAGTGGAAAAGGAGCATACAGCAGAAAGTAGTCTTTTAACGGCAAGATCTCGGGTAATTCCAATGAAAGCTATTAATTACCATACCATATTTATAGTTGATTGTAGCACTTAGTGGAGGAAGATTGTGTGTTTCTGTAGTTGAAGGACTCAGTTATTCTGAGCGACTTAATTTCTGAACAGATTCCAAAAAAAATGTTTCTTATCATAGTCATCCAACTATTACCTCTGATTAAGGTTTAAGAAGAAATTTAATGCAAATATGTAAAAAGATCATGTGTCTTATAATTATAATTAATACTTTCTATTTTTCTACTATTTTGTCAATTTAAATAAACCGACAAACTTTGCTTTTATTAAAAAATGGGGGGCTCCTAGTTTCAAAGACGTACTGTACACAGATTACATGAAAAGTTTTATCTTTTATAACCTGAATTTTTCCTCAACTTTAAGCCGATTTAGTTTTCGCGCTTTAAGATTCTACAGTGGACATTATCTTTTAGAAAGTTTCATATGTCGCTATGTTGGAGTTGCCATTCACCCTCCTAGTCAGATTTTTACAAACCACACCTAACGTTTCGCATCTTCCCCCCCTACACACACACAAAGTTTAACAGGATAGGACATTCTGAACACGCGTAAAATCCTTTTTTGGCTATTGGACACTTTGAAACTTATCTCATACTTTATTCAAGAAGTTCAACTTTTCCGCTTCTCCAAGGGTAGCCTTGAATTCAACTTTCTTTTGCACAGAACATAGTTTGGGAAAAGAAAGTCGCCGTTAGAATTCAGTAGGTTTAGATTTTGTTCAATTTTTTTTGTTTCTGAGAGATTTTTAAGTTTTAGTTGTTTAAAGTTCGGATTATAATTATGTATTATTTATTTAAATCTCTTTTGAAAAGTGTTTCATTTTCTTGATATTAAAATTTTAAGGTTCACATACTCAGAAACCATTTTTGGAGTTTTGTTTAAATGACTATTTAATTTCAAAGACAATTCCTCTACTCATTAATTTGTAATTGATTTTGAAAGTCGAATTTGCATTTAATGTATCTTAGACAAATGTTGTTTTATAGAATAGACATTTTTGCACATTTTTAGTATTTTATTCATTTTCTCTTTTCTTCCAAGTGTTTATTCTGAATACATTTGAAATTCGATCTTTCTGTTTCAACTGAATTTTAATGTTTTTATTGAAAATTTAATTGACTCTTTTACCGGCTTTTGATCTCAAATGATTCAGAAGAATGAAACATGTATTCGAGACACATTAATCGACTTTCATGAAACTTTAATTCCTTTTCCCCTGATGAGTTCTGAATTAGGGTTTCAGACAAAGAAGATTTAATTTTTTTTTATTTTTATGTTCTTATAATTTTATAAATTTTTTCTTTTTCGCATTTTTATTTTTCAGGTTTATTCTACTGATGAATTCTTATAGAAATTTTGATTTTTATACATGCAATGTTAGACCTCTTATCCACGGTCGCAATAAATAATATTGTTGGGGAATCGCCTTGTTTTGATTTACCCACTTTGTTAGTCGGCTTGGTGAGCTCAGCTATTTTTTTCTTATATATTAGTAAATTATGCATTTTTGCTCTAAAAATGTTTAAATTATATTGTTTTTATTTTCCGGTTAAGATTTTTATGCCTTTAGTTAATCTGCTTGCAATAGTTGTAGAATTATCAACAATTTAAAATTTGTTTAAGTGCCCAATGTTAGTAAATTTTAAGCCTAATGAGGCTCCCATTTGTTTACATTTGAAATTTAGCAGAATTATGAATTTAGTTAGTTTTTGCACATTCAGTGTCTTTTTGCCAAGTGGGACTAAAAGTAAACCTTCAGTTTTGTGCACCGAAAAATGCGCCTTCTTCCCGCTTGCCGGATTGCTAGTTTTTGCGTAAAAACTCTGATTTTAACTGTAATTTTTCTAAAACTATTTTAACTGTATTTGGTGTTTTATGTTTTTTTATATTTTTCAATTTTCAATGAAGATGTTTTGAGTTTTTATGTATTTTTGCCTTACCGCGAAGTGAGAACTGAATTAAATGAATAAGAAATATATCTGTAATGAGAAATGAGGAAATAAATTTAAATGAAATGCAACAGGAAGTGTGTATAATTTAATAGGTTGCACAAGTAAGTCATGTGGCGAGCACATCAGATTTTGTTCTAGCCCCAAAGGGACTGTAAGCCTTAAAACTGAGTATCGCATTGGTTCACTGTAAACAACGTATCGCTTTTGAAATTGCTGCACCAAATATTGTCACTTTGGATAATTTTTAAAGACATTAAATAATGAAGAATCTGCATGTTTCGCATAGGAAGTCTACATATGAATGTTCCTTTCATTGCGTAAAAACGACGGTTGAAGTTACTTTTTATTTACTTGGGCTAGAGCTTCGATTCGTTATAACTTAACTATTGTAGTACTCTAACCAATACATTCTTCATTCACCAAACAATAAGGAAAAAAATTACTCAAGTAGAAAGAAACTTATTTATTCATTCTTAGTTACCACATATTTTAAAGATAGTCGTCTCACAACACGTCTTTTGATTAAATCCCAGTATTCAGTACGGCCCTGACGGCATCTAGAAAATTTTCCCCAGCACCAAAACCTCGTTTATTGCTCATTATAATATCACCAAAAGTCGCCAAATCCCGTGCGTAATTCCGTTTTTTTAGCATGCATATTAAAAAAATAAACTAATAGAACAAAAAGTCAAACCAACACGAAGAAAAAAAAAACCCATAACAGCCGTTGCCAGGTGAACTGGTTGCAATGGTTAAAATCGTTTTTTTTTTTTTTATATAGTGAAAAATCGTTGAATTTCTGACAACGGTATCAAGAGCCATCAAATTTTGAATAACATATTTCTCCACCCGAACATGTGCATCTGGAAGCGCGAATTTTGAATTTTGAATTTGTTTTATTATTTATCATGTATCGTTTATTATTTATCGAGCCTTAATGAATTATTGATTAACAAACGCAACGATTTGAAAGCAAACAGCGGCAACTTTGTTCGAAATAAAATTTATCAAAATTTAAACTTATCAAAATTTTTTCTACTTTTTAATGTGATTGAATTAAATAAACACGTGTTAAAATTATGAGATATCTAATTACATAAAATCAATATTTTTATGAAATTACACTAGCTGAAGTCATTAAAATTATTTGCATACTTTTTCTTCTTTATGACAACTATTTTAAGCAGGTGCCTATGCGACTGGCTAGGTTTTAAAGAAGTAATATAGCGAATATAAAGATATGTATGGCAACGCCCCTTAGTTCATCACATTAATATTTAGTTTTCTTAGTAAAATGGCTAACAATTTTTTTCCTTTTATTGTTAACTTTTTACGTGTTAATTTTATGCATTAAATATCACGAATCTATTGCAAATTGTAAAGGTATGCTGTTTTTAAATATTTTGTGATTTTGCTGTTCAATTCAGTTTTAAGTGAACGTGATATTTAATTCATAAAATTAACGTATAAAAAGTTAACAATAAAAAGACAAAAAAATTGCTAGCGCTGTAAGAAAATTAAATATTGATATAATGAACGAAGAGATGATTAAAAAAAAATTATAAAACTGAATGTCAACACTTACCGCATCGGAAATTCTAAGCGTATGCTATGCAGCTTTTAAATATATGCATATGCTATTCATTCTGAGTTATGCAGCTTTAAAAAATTTTATGACTTTGTGTTTGAACTGAATGCGGAGTAAGTGCGAAAAAGAAACGATGCTTAATAATAAAACTAAAAAGACATAAAACAAAAAACAAAAAAAGTTAGCAGTCGTGAGTGCAGATTGGTAGACTAGAAGCTCAGCGAGAGCGTAAAAAATCTTAAAAAACCCTTTGAGGCGACCCTTAAAATCTGAAACATCTTAGACTTTATTTTTTCTTTTTTGCTGTCTTGAAAAATTTAGGACTGAAAGGGTTGATTACGCTGTGTACTAGATTCGGTATAATATATATAAACTGATAGTAGCAAATTCGAAAACACTTATTGCCTTACTTTTTACTGATTCTGGATCGCACGGTAGTTATTATTAAACTACCATTCCAGAAGCTTATGGGCCCTGTTTACTAATAGTCAAACATCACGAGAGTGTAGGTATAGATCATAAGGAATTTATATTGATCGATACTATAGGAATAACATGGAAGAAAATTAAATTATGGCATTCGTTTCAAAGTTTTTATTGTAAATATGTATAATAAATACTTCATTTTTTTCAGTCAAAACCAATTGAAATAAACACTGCCCAATAAAATATATAATGAAAAGCAATAAAGGGTTAACAATGAATTATGTTGATATAAATTTAGAAAATCTTTACTTAAAGCTATTTAAAACATGGAACTGGCGCGAGGTTATGCGATGACCACAACAGATTTTTACTTTCTTGTACGAAGCAAAGGAAGTATATTTCGGGTATCACATTTTCAACAGAAATATTCCTTTTGACCATTCCTGATTTCATTTTGATTATTTTTTTGCATGACGTCTGTATGTACGGACAGAATAAAGGACTCTTTATTTCAAAACTGATTATAAAATGGAATTTTTTTCCTGACGTCTGTACGTACGTATGTATGTGGCATATTTCATAAATGATTAGCCGTACAACTTCGAAATTTTGTACACGGAATGCTATAACATCTAGTTTTGCACTTCCCTTGTGTACTGAAATCGGCACTAACAAGAGTATATATGAGCGGACTTGGACGTAATGATAGGAATTTTGATTGCGTAGATACTAAAATGTTGACCCATAATGACGAGCAAACTTGGCAGCCGAGCCATATAAAAAATATTCCTTTCTATTTCAATTTCCATTTGCAGCCTCAAATCACTTGGCATTACTAATCGTGCCTATTTCAAACACTTTACATTTTAATAGTTTTGTGGGAAGAAGAGAAACAACAGGCATCAGCCTATTTAGGCCGAGGCGCAGAAAGCAAGTCTCTTGTGTTCAAGATGAAATCTCAATTCAGAATGAGTTAGTTTCTATTTCAATACATTTGATTGGAAAATTTATAATACTCTAAAATTATTATTGGCTAATTGAGTGTTAGTTCCATTCACATCACTAGCTTATGTGAAAGTCATATGATATGCTAGCCTCGAACTGACGCAGTTCATAAAAAGTTATTACTATTTTTAGAAAAGAGAAGGGTAATACCCAAATTAAAGTTAAGCATGAAGGGGCTATTGCTAATTTAAAATTTAATTTATATTTACATATTTTTATCTTTCATATATATACCCACTTCCTTTACCTGGCTTAAGAGTCCTTACCGAGCCTTATTTTGGGGAACGTGATTGTAATCATATGCTTCCAATTATAGTAGTGCTTCAGATGATGAAAACATTCATGTTTTGAAAATTATAAATTTAAAAAGAATTAACTATGGTCAAATAATGAAATCTAACTTTTTAATGCGGTCTCACGGTTCCTATACATATATTTGGGAAATTTTTATGCTTGTTATAATAAAATTAAAACATATAAATAAAATTAATATAATATTAAACACACAAATAAAATTATTGTAATAAACAAGAAGTTTGACTCTCGTGCAACAAAACTTGACCGTGGTATTTAATTTCAAAACTTGCAATTTTTTATATCATTTTCACCTTGCTTTTCGAGATCGGTTAACTATGTTAGGATAATTCGAAGAAATAAGTTTGAAATGAAGTACAGCAAAAAAAGTGTATAATTTAATAAGGGCTTGGAAGGAAATCGTGCGGTGCCCACATCAGATTTGCATTTTAGGGGATTAGTGAAATTGATTTCTAATGGTATGCAATATATTATGAACGTTACGGAAAATCGTTTACTTAATTTCGTTGTGTCATCAGTTTCAATCTGAGTAATTTACTCGAAGTTCAGAATTTGTTTACTGCTCTGTCGCTGTTATTTCTTTCTTACGCTTAATGAGAGCTAGATGGGAACTGAAACTGATGATCAGGTGCGGCAGTTTTCTTCGAAATGATTCACTCCAAAAAACTTCCAAAGAAATGCTCCTCGTCTTCCTTTAGTCTATCGGTTTTTTATCAAGATTAATCGATAAGAGCTATGCTTCAAAGTCACGCGAAAATCTCGACGAAAATGTTTCGGTAATAACACTTCTGCGCTGTGGTTAAAAATAGCTCATTCAAGGATAATCCAATCGATTTCGGAATGGAAGCTATTTTTACCCCTTACCCTACGTTGAAAGCAAACATAATCTCAAAATTAATGTCAATAGTGTGACGATCAATAAAAATCGGGCAATTTATTTCAGCGTCTTCATCTTGTAAGAAACGGAAATTAACCTGGCTCCGAAATATAGATTAGATCAAAAGGAGATATTTGTTTCTGCTAGTGAAAAAGTTGAAAATTATTTTATGAGGCTTGGAAAAACTAGTATAACTGAATTGGTGTTGTGAGTGAAAACTTCGTTTTTGAAAACACGTTGACAGAATATCCACATGATAAAAAGGAAGAATTACCAGACATACAAAATCATGAAACCAGAAGATAAAAAATTACCTTTGGCATACAGACTTCCTGCTGCCACTTTTCATAAACTGCTTGCCTATTTTTGTAGATCTTTAGAACAATGTCTTACTGTTGTCACTCTTATTATTAATTATCTGCTTAATATAAAATAACTTTAGAACCGTGGTTTCTAAGGACTCCCAGAGGTCATATGATCACTGATGAGTTCTTTAGTAAATTAAAATTAATTTGGGAGTGCGTCGACAATGTCAGGACGTCGGCGAGTAATTTAATATAAAATAAAAATTATGGTATATTAATATTATATAATTGTGACTCATTTACATTATTGTTAAAATGAAGATTATAATGGTTTACTACTTGACACGAAAGTTCGTTAGGTATCTAAAAGTACATGCTTAGATCGATTTTATGTGCTCTTTAATTGAGTGTTTGGAATTCTTTGAAATTAAAGACAGTGATTTGTGGCTGAATTTAATTAATTCAAAAAAATAACATAGCCAGACTGAGCGAAACCAATTTGAAACTACAAGTTGATCAATTAAATTTATTCAAATCTAAAAGTATCATATCTGCATTTATTGTACAACTTTTATCTCTACAAACAAAACCTGGGGAAAGAAGAATAGAAGAATGCTGTCAGTTTTCAAATCTTTTAAAATTGAAAAAAAGAGATGAAGATTTGCTTGCTTATTTTCATTACATAACAGTTCTTCATTCTGACCCCATCCAAAGAATTGAACACATTCTTCACTTGGTTATTCCGATTGAGTACTGGACCTTTTCCAAGTAGGTCCACAAACTCAGATGAATCTACATTAATAGAGGAGCAATTTACTGAATCATCCATAAATGAGGAGCGGAAAGCAACGTTTGAACAAGGACACACAAATTCTGGTTACAGTAACAGATACGATTTTTGTTATCTTGCATTATAAGTCAGTGTAGCAAAAATATTGATTGATTTTTCGTGAATTCCTATATAATAGAACGTGGATTTAATGCAGTTATGAAACTCATCACGAAAAACAGAAATTCTGATATGGGTACCACATGACTTCCTTGTATGGCCTATTAAATTATACTTATTTTTTGTTGCACTTCAATTAAACTTATTTCCTCGAATCATTATAACTTAATTAACCATCCCTCAAGGCAAGTTGAAAATGGCATAAAAACTGCAGATTTTAGAGTTATATATCCCGTCAATTGTTGTTGTACTGGAATCAAACTTTGTATAATTTAATTCTTTCATAAAAAGTATAAAATTTTCCCATGTGCTCGTATAATTATAGGAACTGAGAGACAACATTTAAAGTTAGATTTCGTTATTTCTCCTCAAATTGCTTTTAGTTTGGCATTGCCAAAATACAAATATTTTCGTCTTTAAGTTACTTCTATAGTTGGAAGTATATGATTACAGCTGACGATTTTGAAAATAAAGGCCGGGTAAGCTGACAGGCTTACATACATGTTTGGTACTGTTGATTGCAATAAAAAGGGAGATGCTCAACTAGATGTTACAGCAGTTCCATATGCAAACTTTTTCGACTTTTTTACGGCTAATCGTTTTTGAGTTATGCGAGATACATACATACATACTTACGTACGTACATACAGACGTTACGAAAAAAGTACCCCTTGGAGCCATTTTAAATTCATTTTATAATCCGTGTTGGAAAAAAAAAAGAAACTTTTATTCTGTTCTTACGTAAAGATGTCGCGGGAAAAAATCCAAATGGAATTGGGAACAGTCAAATGGATATTTCCATAGAAATAGAATACCTAAACTTTTTCGCGATTGCAGTACTTCCTTTATTTCGTATAAGGAAGTAAAAAGTATGTCTGGTAAGATAAATACTCGTTTCTTTTTCACGATTTTGTGCGAAAAGTTAAAAAAAGCTATTATTGAATGGTGTATGGTTGAAGGTTTAATTCGATATGAATGTCCACTTGGTGAGAAAGATATGCATCTGTTCGAGCGTATGGATCGATCGGATATTTATTAGTGGGTTTGTCGTGAGAAAGGTGCCAATGCTAATCATTGTGAGAGGTTTTTAAGGAAGGGTATATGGTTAGGAGGAAGAAAGGCGAGTTTACTTGATATTTTAATTTCTTCCTTTTTGTGGTTGTATGAAGGTGGAACGAATCTGGTTATGAATAAAGTGAATAAAACTGCTTCCAATAAAACTCTGGTTGATTAGAGGAATGTTTGTAGAAAAGTGTGTATTGATGCATGTGCGAAACACTGAAATGATTAGCGTTCCTGGTAGGGTTATACAGACTGATGGGAGCATATTTAGTAAAGGGAAGTAAAAGGAAGTAAGCAAATTTATTAAAGGGAAGTATAATAGAAGTAGAAGGGTGAAAAGACAGTGCATGTTTGGTGGTGTTTATAGAGGAATTGATAGGTACTTGTGATGTTGCAGAAGATCGCACGAAAGATACTTTATTCGAGGTGATTTCTCGGAAAATCTTGCTTGGATTCACGATTATGTCTAACCGTTGCAAAGCCTATGATTGTCTCGATAATCAAGGTTTCAGTGAACCATTCCTTGATGTATAAATATTTCGAAATTGGCACCCATACAAACAACACTAAGTGCATATGAAGCCAGATTAAGCTGAAATTTTTTTATTCGTACTTCGCAAAGTTTGTGTGGCCTCTCGGATACCAAGATCAGCAGGAGGATTCATCCGAGCTATATAAATTGTTTTAAAAAATCGTACGTGTCATTTTCATCTGATGCTGGCGGGAAGACATCGCTAAGAACAAACAAGGTGAGTACTTTTGTTATTTTTACAGCGTTGTTTTGGTGACAGTTATTTTTAAAATATTATTCCTTGGCTTAAAGCATTTCATCAAAAATATCTAGGGACACCCGACTGTAAATGTTTACCGGTAAAAATCTGAGTCTTTTCAGTTTTTCTTTTCAAAAAACGTTTTTCCTTTCTCATATGATTTATACCATTTTTAAAAACCACTTCTAACCCTTTTCTGTAATGAAACATTTAGTTACGTTACTAGAATACAGCTTCTGAATTTTTTCCCCAGAAACTTTACGCAAGCAACGCAAAATAACGACCAACTTTGCTTAGCTCTAAGTTAGATTTACGAATATATTTAGCTATCGATTTCGACTGTTATGCGTTTTAGTCCCTCGAAATGATACTAATGAAAATTGTTCTTCGTAAGTAATCTATTTTATTACACGTAAAGATATTTAAAGGTGAATTCAATTTGTACAATGTTAGTATCAATTGAAACAAATTTAATTTTTTTTAGTTTTTAAATCTGTTTCTTGTTACGACTTGGATTAATTCAATACTTTGGCCTCTCTCGTTCTCGATGTAACACTAATTTAACTTTTGGATCGAAACAAACTCCAGAGAGCTTTACTTAATTTCTATTCTTGCATAATAATTGGGATTCATATTCTTAACTAATTCTGAAGTAAAATAAAATTGGCATACATTGCAATAATTTCGGGCTAATTTAAACTCATTTGGCAATGAACATTGTTAATTCAGATTATGAAGGAAAGATCGCTTGCTATAAAGTTCCTTGATCAGGAAGAAATCGCTTGCTATAAAGTCATCTTAATCTAAATCGGTATATTAAAGTTTGAATCTTATAAGATAAAGCGTTCGAATGTCGATATTAAATTGTAATACCTTCTTCAGAAATGTTCTTAATATAAGAGATCATTTAATTAAATACAGTGTCTCACAAAAGTGATGGGACACTTGTGCTTTACAAAAGGAAACTGTAGTAAAATAAATTTAAAAAAATGTAAAAGTTTTTTGTGGGTGTGTTTCATACTTAAATTTAGTAACAATTATTACATAAGATACATTTTCTCAAAATAAAATATTA
>KK112519.1:216864-233434 GCA_000611955.2 Stegodyphus mimosarum | reverse complement strand
AATTCTTATTTATGTTGGATTTTGCGAAAGCCAGTCTGAGTTTTCTATTCTTTTCACTTACGAAGAATTTTTTGGCTGCTCTCCCGTGATATCCAGTAGATCGAATTACTCTTCTAATAGTCTCAGGATTAAAAATTACTCCATATAATGCTTGTAAATCAGCAGCAACTTTAGGAGCACTCATTCTTGGATTTTTTTTTAATATTTCGAACGATAATTCGCTTTATTCCATTGGATAGCTTTGATGGTCGGCCAGGTCTTCTTTTATCCTGAATCATATGATTCTTTTTATATCATTTAATGATATTGAAAACTGTTGAATGACTCAAGTTAACTGTTTCAGCAGTTTCTCTAATAGATTTTCCACGTTCAATATGCAAATTAATAACTAATTTTCGAATTTCAGGCAAAGTTTCTTTTCTTTAGCATTAATGGCTGCACAGAGCTAAAAAACGCAAAAATTCCAAAACAAACTGGAGAGAAATAATGCAGACGATTTTATAAATTATTGCCAATTGCTTTTGAGTAAAAATAAAATCCCCAAAAAATGTTTTTATTGCTTACTTCAGAAGATTTTTGTTGCATAGTCTAATGGTGTCCCATCACTTATGTGAGCCATTTTTTGCTCCGTTCTAAACAATTGTATTTTTATTAAATTAATATTTTAATTTTTTGACAAAATGTATGTTATGTAATAATTGTTACTAAATTTAAGTATGAAACACACCCACAAAAATTTTTACATGTTTTTTTAATTTATTTTATTACAGTTTCCTTTTGTAAAGCACAAGTGTCCCATCACTTTTGTGAGACACTGTATCTTCCCATACGTGTCATAGCACTATTTGTAACAGGGGTAAGCAATAACAGGAACGTCACGCAATTGGTTTTAAAATTTTTTATCAGAGTTTTCCCTAAACACGGGTCTTTTGATAGGCCTTATGCGTAAGCACAGTCTATGCCCAAACGGGTAATGAGGGGTTGTGTGCATGTACTCTGCCTCAGCTAGTTAATGGGAAAAGAAATATTTCGTAAATTTTGATTTATCATAAGTTAATTTATCTTTTTTTAAAATAGTTTTACCTATTTATTTTTTCTATGTATTAAACTTTAAAATACTTCTTTAATTTTTTTTACAAATCGGAATATTTCTTATAAATCAACAAAAATGTACGAAACCAGACGAAGGGGCAAGTTATAACAAAACTTTGGGACTTGCAATACTTGCTCCAAGATTTTAATTCATGTACTTAGACTGTCTGCTTTAAATGTTAGCATTCAAATTATTAGTCTTCTTCCCCAAAATATAAAAACCGATTTTTCGTCCTCAAAGATTAGATCTCTTCCTAAGGCTTCACCTAGGAAACAGTATAACAGAGGCCCGCGCTTATTTGTATTTACCCAAGTCCCGGAAAAATAGTTTTGGTAAAATATTTTTGTGCTGAAAATAAGAGAAAATTATCGAATATTTGTTTTGCGAATATAATGAAGGAATAGTTACAAAAAATGGTAACTATAATCAAGGAATCGTAAATACATTTAAAAATATAAAAAGTTTTCCAAAAATTATCACAACTAGCCTCTAGTTTCGCTACTTTAATAAAGAAACGTTTTGACAGAGAAATTCACTTTTTGTGTTATTTATGTACAGTGGCTAAAACAAAATCGAGTTTCGCTTTAATAGTCTCCGAGGGAATGAAATAAATTAAAAAAAACGTTAGGAAGAACTGTTATAATGTTATTGTTTTACATCTTCTTTATGAATTTTAACCTAAATTTCAAACATATTAAAAAGCTGTACTAATTGATTTGGTTAACATCTGAAACAGGAGGCATTTTATTGTTATTTATTTATTTGTGGCATAATGGTTTGGGCATATTTTGCCTCCTCTGGGATGGGAAATTGACTTTTATAGAAAATAATATGGATCAGCATAAATACATAAACATTCTTTATGAAAATCTGAAAGCATCTGCAAAACAACTTGGAATGCAAAGTGCATTCAAGTTCTATCAAGATCACGATTATAAACATGCAGCTCCAAATGTTCGCTTGTAGTTACTATGCAACTACCTCGAAGTTATCAAAAACCTTCTCCATATTCTTCCGGGTAATTCCAGCGGAATATGTATGGCGGGAGTTAAGGAAAGAACGAATAAGGAAACACGGTCTCTAAACGAAATCTGTCCTAGAAGCAACTCGAAGATATTAAATGCCAACTTTGGGACTTGCGTGATTGAATCTATGCAAAGAACATGGAATACTTAGTTTTAGCTAAAGGATACCCAATAAAATAATTAAATGTCTCTTTATTTTCATATTTTAATTAAATATATACTGTTTTATTTAAAGTAATCAATAGTGTATGCAAGGCTGTACTTGAGCTGTTACTTGAATTTGAGCCCCGCAATCCTATTAGATATGTAGCGAATTATCGCTACGTCTGAAAATAGTAGGACAGAGACTTGCGAAATTTGAAACAACCTTTTTATTAAGCTAACGTTTCAACATAAAAAGCATGACTTGTGCTACAAATAAACCACTACTTGTGAGGATGTAAATTAATCAATAACAGGTACGTAAAATTAGCAAAGCAACGACGTTGTGTTTGGCGTAGATTTAATCAATAACTTAAGCGATTTCGAGGGTAAACAGATGTAATGAATTTTCCCCTCCTTCCAGCATGTTTTCTTGGCGTAACGGTAGCATACTCGGCGCGTATTCGAGAGATTCAGGTTCGAGTCCTGGAGAGGGCACTGCACATTTTTTATTTCTCCTACTTCAAATTAACCTAATGACTCTGCACATGTACAGCTCGTTCTTCATCAGAAGCAAATAAATCTGCAAGACTCAGATTTCTTTGCTCCTGATGAAGGAGTACCTATACCTGTTTGCCCTGGAAATCTATTGAGTTATTATCTAAATCTACGCCAAACACAAGGCTGCTGCTTTGCTAATTTTATGTTTCACGTTGGCGTGTTTCTCTTCTGTTTTCAATTACACTATTTAGATTTAAATGTTGAAAAAAGTAGTTTAAGATTGCACCGTCAAATAAATAAGCTGGCTCAACTAACTTTTACCGGGGCGCAAGTTTAAAGCAATCGGCTGTCAGAGAATGCAACGTCGGGATAATTACATTTAGATAGAATTGGCAAACCTGAGAGAGCTATGCAAGGGCCAGAAGCTCTCTCTCTCTCTCTCTTTATCCAAAACCCTCAGCATAAATGCACTTAAAGATAATTTGCATTCTGGTAAGGAATACGGAAAGAAGAAGTTAAAATAAAGATAAAAATCATAATAACTGGCTAGTTAACATAAGAACCTTATAATGTGAACGAAAAGTTATCTCGCTAATATTTAATACCCGATATTTGGAAATGAAACTGAAAAACACGAGTGTTCAAAACCAAATGTGAGCCACTATAAAAACTGAGTTCTTAAAGGGTATGGAGAGAGCTTTGACAACGCATTAATTGTTGGGCTATTCAATAGATTGAAATTAGGAACTACGTTATCCTGCGTTATTAATTTTAAAATGGTTAACCTTTTATGATTGAACCTTAAATGATTTTTCTTTTAAATATTTGAATGTTTCAAAATCTCAAGTTCATAAGCAATCCATAATTGCTTATGAATATTGAAGAGAATGTATGTTAAGTTAATTTAGTTTTAAATCTTTATAGGTGTATTTGTATACCGGAGTCAATTTCGGTACTAGTTTTGAGAGTAAAGCAAATTTACCTCATCATCTGACATGACGAAGGTTGTTTTTTCTCTCACAGCTTTCAAATGCAGGGAAATAACATTTACAAGTCAAATTACACGACAGACAAATAATTTTAACGGCGTTGAACAAATTTAGAAATCCGTAACCGGAGACGTATGTAGCATTCAAAAAGATAAATTCTACCAAGTAATCAGTCATGTGAAGAGGGTGAAACGCTGCATAGACTTACAAGGATTATGTACTGTGTCCATAAAACTCACTATGATATTTTTTCCTCTTGGCAACAGTTGACAGTATACATAGACTTCCAATCAAAAACTGTTTGAAATAATTCGAATTTTTATGTTCTGGCTTTTTTAAATTAAAAAAAAAATATGAGAAAAGGAAAAGAAAATCTGAAACGATTCAGATTTTAATGCCGCACCGAGAGAGAGCAAAAATTTGTTGTGCTGTTGCTGAGCGTCTCAGGTTATCAGTTTCCTCTTGGACTCACTTTCGTTAACACATTGTTTTTTAAACTATAGTGGCCCGAGCGGACAGCCACTTAAAAAGAGTTATCATAAGGATGTGGACTACAGATGACTTCCTTTTACAGCCTATTAAACTATATACAGTTTTTGCTTCACTTTATTTAAGCTTATTTTTTCGAATTATGCTAACTTAATTAACTAATTTCTCCGGCTAAGTTGAAAGGGACATCGAAAATTGAAAATTTTGAAATTAAATTCCAGCTTGATTTCTGTTGTATGGAAGCCTAATTTGATATAATTTAATTTCTTTTTTATAACGAGTAAAAGTTTTCCCAAAAACAATTATAGGAACTAGGAAACCGCATTAAAAGTTAGATTTCGCCATTTGCCCAAAATTAATTTTCTTTTATTTGTCATTGCCAAACATGAATATCTTTGTCATTTGAAAACTTCTGTAAATGGAAGTATATGGCTACGATCAACGGTACTGAAAATAAATAAACTAGGTCTTTTAAGCCGCTTACCGGGCTGGGTATATGTAATAATAATAAATGCAAGGAAAAGTCGGAGCAGCGTCGATGCCCGTCTTTACAGATAAGATACAGAAACTTGCATTCGAGGCGGCTTTAATTCCATTTTTATTTTCCAGCTGACGTTCGCGGCCACAGACAATTGGCACCCTAGTCGTGCCTACTCAAGAACATTTATATTTTTGAAAGTATTGTTATAGAACGCGCACAACGAAATAGTGACCAAGCAGCGCACAAAAAAGCTGAAGTGCCTAGTTAGCCAATACGGAAGCACACGAAGAGAAAAGTTTTGATTTGAGTTAAAAGTTTCAGTTCCCAATTATTACGTCATCAAGCAAATGCAAATTGGAATGATCTAGAAATGACGCAATCCAGAGCAGTTATTACGATTTTTAAAACACAGAGAGAGAGAATTAAAGGGAATTAGGGGTTAGTTTAAATAATAATTTTGATTTATATATTTTTTATCTTACATATATATATATATATATACTTTTGGTACTGGCGATTGCAATAAAAAACTGAAATGCCCAACTAGATGTTATAGCAGTCCTGCATATAAAATTTAAATGTTTCTACTGGTAATCGTTTTGAGCTATGCGAGATACATACATACGTACAGACGTCCGAAAAAATATCGATTTTCGTCTCATTTTACAATTCATTTTGGAAGAAAGAGTCCTTTGTTCTGTTCGCAAGTAAGGTGACAGGTGAAAGCGGGTCCGGACACCCGGACGGCTTACATAGACTAATCGGGTATTGTCCGGATCCTGCAACTGTTTACAACGACACCCTCGGTGCCTCACAAGGAAAGCACGGGGAGTTTATCACGATGTTACATATGCTAGGAGACCTTAAACTATACATTTTACATATTGCTACGCAGATAATAGCTAAAATATAGATTGTTCGCACATACAGATGTCACGCAACAAAATAATCAAAACGGATTCGGGAACGGTCAAAACGAATATTTCCGTTTAAGTATGATACCTGAAATTTTTCGTCATTAAAATACTTCGTTTACTTTGTATAAGGAAGTAAAAAGAAAAGAAAGTATGTAAGAGCTTTAATGAGTTCAATTAGTGTCGTTTCAAAATAATGTTTAATATTTCTAATTAGACAATTCATGATTTAAATGCATTTACACTTCTTTGTATGAAGTAAACAAAAGAATTTAATCGCGAAAAATTTCGGATATCATATTTCAAAAGAAATATCCATTTTGAAAATTCCCGAATCCATTTGGACAGTTTTCTTTACATGACGTCTCTACGGACGGAAAGAATAAAGGACAGTTTTTTAACAAAATGGACTGCAAAATAGATTCAAAAGGGACTTCCACGTAACCTCTGTACGTATGTACTGACGTGTGTCTGTATGTATGTATATAAGTATGTATGCATGTATCTCGCATAACTAAAACGATTAGCCGCAGAAACTTGAAATTTTGTATATGACACTGTTTTACATCTAGCCGTGAATTTCCCTTTTTTATTGCAATTTGTTTTCTTAGAATTTTCATTATATATATATATATATCCATATATAAACATTTATATAAAAAAAGTATATATACCCACCCCCTTATCTGCCTTAAAGTTCTTTACCCCGCCTATATTTCCGCCATTGTTGGCCGTAGTCATATACTTTCGTTTACAGAAGTGTTTTAAGTGACGAAAAAACTATTCATGTTTTCTCAGTGTCAAATTTGAAAAAAAAAAAATTTTTCGGCAAATAACGAAAACTAACTTTCAATGTGGTTCCTATACTTATATTTGGGAAAGTTGTCTACTTGTTATGATCAAATAAAATTAGAAGACGTTTGACTCATGTACCACAAAATTTGACCGGGATATTTATTTTCAAAATTTTGATGCAGTTTTCAACTTGTTTTGACAGACTGATTAATAAAATTAGAATATTTCGTAGAAATAAATTTAAATGAAGTGGAGTAAAAGTGTGTATAAATTAATAAGCCATGAGTCATGCGGTGTTCGCATCAGATTTTTTATTTAATTCAGTCCGACTAAAAAGTAGAAAAGATATTCTTAAGAACTGCGTTTATTCCTTTTAAATCGCTTAATTTATTTATCAATAACCTTCTAGATTAAATCTGGAAGTTAAATATTTTACAATATAAAGAAAAAAATGAAAGTCGAAATTCTGGCTTCGAGTTGCTCATGTTCGGGTGCGTTCTAAAGTTGATGGCTCAAGTTGCCATCATTTTTTTGCAATTCCAGGAACATATTGCGTATACATACATAAATACAGATGCTTCATAGTTAAGGATAAAACTATAAAGGACTATAGGAAAGATAAAACTATTTTATTAGATTTAAATGATAAGGAACTTGACTCGTTGAGCAGATCAGTGCCCCAAGAGCTAGTAATTTCCCAGGGGCACTTCACAAGAATGATTCTTGTCTGTAATTCCCAATAGGCATATCGGGGAACAACAAGAGATGAAGAAATATCCAGATTTCGGAAGGGGAGCACGTCAGTACTAGATAAGGCCTAGGTTGGTCAGATGACATAGCAGCAATTGGACTCATTAAAATCATTCTATGTATACATGAAATAATAAAAACAAATTTAATAGAAATGACCAGCAGTCGTAGAATGCTGAGATGCCGACCCACACTGAATTAGAAATTTGACAATCGAGGCAGATTAAATCTTTATTTTATTTTCTGTAAACCTATTGCGGCCGCAAACAACTTGGCACATTATGTGTGCCTGTTTCAAGAGGTTTACATTTTTGATAACTTTACAGCAAGAAGGAAGCAGCAGACAACAATCTAGCTAGGCTGAAGAATAGCATTTAGAGTGAGTTAGTTTGGGTTCTCGATTCATTTTATTTGGATAGTTAATATGTCTACAAAATTATTATTGGCTGCTTTAGTTCCATTTACATCATCAGAATTATGTAAGAGTCATATGACATGGACTAATCTAGAAATGACGCAGTGCAGAGATATGTTACTATTTTTAGAATTGAGAAGGAAAATTGACGTTGCTAATCTTTTACATATTCTTTATTTTTCTTACATGTATATATATTTCTTTTTAGCAATAACTATTTTAAGCTGTTAGTTTACATAAAATCAAGAAACGACATTAATTTCAGCAATTTTGTGTATCTATCTAATTCATTCTAAAAGAATTCTTTCGTGACGACCACGTCTTTCTCTATATCAATACTAAATACACCTATCTAAGATTATCATCTCCCCAAAAGAACAGAATGATCCAGAAAATGGCTTCTCAGCCAAGCAGAGACTTCGCAATTTCAGGAGGGCAATGCAGTCAACCTTTTATTTAGTTGTTAAGTATTTAGGTTTAGTTTATAAGTATAAAAAATTACTTTGATCTAAATTTTGGTATTTATGGACATTTTCTGTACTTCTCTTGTTTAATTTCCAAAATGCATTAAAAATTATCTAAATTTAAATAAATATACATGTATCTTTTCGAGTTTGGGAAATGAATGAAGGAGATGATCGTCTAACAGTCATGAAAGGATTGCTTGGGGCAAAAAAGAAGTTAAGAGCTACTGTTTTATAGAGTGGTATATAATCTATTTTAAATCAGGTAACAAAATTACGTTGTTGTGATTAATCTCACTTCTCTGATCTAATCAGAACAAGCTCACGAATTTCATCCAGTGTGGTCTAGAAGACTGCGTCACTCATTGACAAAAGTCTTGGGCGTCATATAGTGGCTGTATGGTTTTGGTTACGGCTCATCGGTACAGTAATCAGAGTCACTAATCACTATCTCGTCAGGCGGCGAAACAGAATTCCAGATGAAAATGATAGAAAATTGAAATGACACTAGCTGGCCTGACTAAAATCATCACGTACTTTTTTTTGCTGTACACCAGGTACCAATTGTATCTGACATTTCTCTTTAGTGATTTTTTAATTGATTAACATTTTACATTTGCTTATCGTACTCCCCCCTCACATCTTCCCACTTCCCTTTACTATTCAATACCTGCTGCAATCATGACTGTCATAAAGGAGCAGTACATCAGGGACCTATTAGAACCCAACGGTCACTGCAATATCCCAAAACAGGCAGTAGGCTTTCCGCAAGTACGCTTATGCGACAATATAAGGCCAAGCGAACTTTCCAAAATTCCCCCCTTCTCCGAAGTAACTGACTTAAAAAGATACAAATTAGACTTTGAAAAATGAAGTGTTAAAGATCACGAAGCACTTCCTTCAATACACCAAATTTCTCAGAATAATCTGTCTCGTTTCATAGAAGATGCGACTTTCCTAGAACAAGCCACTCCTGCTTCACAAGAAGAAAAGAATTCCTTGCAAGAAATGTAAGCATCATGGAACTGACTGAAAGTGCTGTAGAACTTCAACCCACAAAATACTGAATCAAACAAACATGTGAAAACAATCGTTATTCTTTGATTTAACAATATGCAACAAATTTGTAAATACCTTGTAAAATCCGTTATATCACCATGTAGAAGTAAAATTTATGTACCACCATGCATAGTGTAACTTTTCATGGGTATATATATATATATTTGTATAAATGAAGCACTGGGGATATGCGGACGAGCTCCTAATGCACTGCTGGCGGTGGTAGTGACCGCGGTATAGCGTGAGCCGAGCATCATCTGTTCTAAGCTATATGATCCGGGAAAGTTAGTAAGAAGGGACAACATTTGCATCACCTATTGGTAAATATCTTGTGTTCCACCTACTTTTACCTATACCTGTACATCAGGCGACTCCTAATGTGATTACATTTACCCACGATCATTCAATTAGTGTACTAATTGAATGATAACATTAAGAAGTGAGGAAAAATATCCTTCAAAACGGAAATGGAATTGAACTCATTTAATATAAATATAAATATATACTAAATAGGTAATTTCACAAAATTTTTATTGCGAAAATAGAAATATCTCTTTATAAACTGTTCATAAAGTCTTTAACGCAATGGTTCGTTTATGAACTATTCATAACATTTTTTTTTAAATTATTAGACCAGTACTATACCCTTAAACCTGAAACTCGGAGAATATTCCTCATTTACTGGAATAGAACAAACGTGCGCAAAATTTAAAAATTAGACAAAAAAGTAGCCTTACCTCGGTACGAATGTTTTTAAGGGAAAAGAATTTCTTCAGAAATTTATTTTCTCCTGAGAAAGAGGTGCTTATGTCTTGTGAAGTTTATCTATTGTTAACTAATCATTCATTTTAAGTTAGCATTTTCTTATTACTCTCTTTTCAACCACGCTTTTTCATGCCAGAATGTAATGTAATGAATGAGTTTACTAAGATTAAAGCAGAAGGAAGTGCTATTTAATGTAACGAATGAGTTTATTCAGATTAAAGTAGAAAGAAGTGCTATTTAAGCAAGAATTTCGGAAGTTAGTTTTAGAGCGTGTCTGCCTATTTCAGGCCACGTTGTGCTGTGATTATTAGCGACTTGCGTTAGCGGCGTTGAGTGTTCTAGCCATTAGTCTTGACGGTTTACTACAAACCAGAGTTCCTCCTGCTCGTTAAAGTAACCTGTGAGCGTTAGGTTAATCTCCCCCCCCGGGGGCCGATGTAGAGAACTCTGCGAAGCCACTGGCTAGGATCTGTAGCTAGGCAGTCTCGGCCACGGGGTCTACAAATTATGAAGCTAGTGGTTCTGGGTGCTCCGGAAAGGTCATTTATTGGCCGACCCGGGGTTCGGCATGTCTTATAGCAGAGTGGTCTGGTAGCCCGGGAGTAACTCCTTGGGTTTGCTGGGTAATGTCCCCCTGCAACCGGCTCGCCCGAGGACTGGTGGGTAGCAAATTGACGACGAGTGACGCCCCAAATTGGGTGCGTAGCGCCGACCCCTCAAGGTTCCGGGAAAGAGGTTGAACCTCGGCCTCGGTTCTGCGGGGGAAAGGACCTGTAGTGCGATTAAGTTCGCGGAACGGGGAAGCCAAATTGTTTGTTTCTTAGGTTAATCTACTACACCTTGAAATGATTAGTTGTTACGTTATTCTGTTCAGCCAGAAGTGCTTGGCTTCTTGTAACCCAAGTTGGGTCATTTGTTAATTTTATGTTTGGATAAAAGGGTCTCATACACCCTTTTCTGATTTCTATTTTGTTTCACAGGGCTGGAAGATAATTCTTCATTTTTTAAAGTCTAATTTGTATGTTTCCAAAGAGACATAAACTTTGCAATCTGACCGTCCTCAAAATCGATAGCGTTATTAAAAATCTGTGCCAAACTAAGGCTGCTCTTTTGCCCCATTTTAAACGGTTGACTAAAATCGAAAACAAGCTGTTTGGTGACATAATCCCTTACATGGCTACATTTTTCTGACACTTTGCATTTTTATTATCTATTATGACTTTATTTGGTGACATTATATCTCTATAAAATTATTCAATAATACTTTTATTATATTAACCGAATTGTTGATCACAACAAGCGATGTGGTTTTCACATTTTATTATGTAAACGGACAGCACTTCGGCAGTTCTATCACAATATCCGAATGATATTTTAACCGCGATCACATTAAGTATTGTATACTACAATACTTAATGTGATAGTTATGTGATAATGTGAAGAGTTCCCCTATTTGCAAAAATAAAGTTACGTGTGCCACTTACAAATTTTCCGATCTACTAAAATATATAAAAAGTGAAAAAATATTATTCATCGTGTGATTATGGTATTTTTACTTAAATAGCACACTTTTTTTATGTATCTTTGAATGGTGGACATAAAATGGTGAAAACCAAAGTTTTCGTTAGTAAACATTTTTAAATGTTCAGTCAGTTAGGTTATGTATAAAATAAAAATGAATAATTTGAAACGTTTAATTCTAAATAACTATTAAACAGTCAGCACTTAATGTGGTTTTTGAATATAGAGTTTTTTTTACCAAGTCATCTATATTAGGATTGGTTCTTGAAGACGCTAACAAAATTGGGTATTTTAGGTGCATATCAGTTAATCTTGAATGATATTTTTTTTTGTTATGTTCACAAACATATGTTGACCCAAAACTACAACATTATCTGACAGCCAAATCATGTAAATTTTGGGAAATTGCTTATTGGTACAAATTCGATATAATTTGGATCACTTACACTTGAAACAAGTTACTTATATTTGCTTTTCAGTGTAGTATGCAACTGTAGATCAATAATCTCGATCTGGATTTCAGTTGGATAACAATTTACGTCTTTTAGAGAAATTGAAAAAGGATTTGTGAAAACAACAGCACTTTTTTTATCATCTTGGAAATCACCAAACCTAGCACTGAATGAATCCTGCAAAATGGATATTAAATTTTTAAATCTGTCGTAGTTAGGAGCATTATCGACTTTGGTAGCTAAATATGACTCTGTTTTCGTAGCTAATTCCTGGATTAATGTGAAATGTGTTAAACGTTTTTCTCCGAAATTGAGACAAGCAAACGCTTGTTCACGAAAGAAGATATATGACCAACTAGGATAGGAAAGATGCAATCTTTTCCCTGTAATCCGAAATTTAAATTATTTAAATGACTCATAATTTCGGTGAGAAAAGCTAAGTACCATAACCAATCTTCATTTCTGAACAGAAAACATTCACTAAGCAGATCATTTTTTTTTTATGTTATCTTTGTTCCTGTACATTCCACTTCTGTATGTAGCTGTAGCTTAACTTGAAGAATAGCGGAGTGTTGCTGTAGTGAAATAAACTTGAACTAAAATTCAAAGAATTGGGGAGGGGGTAATTTTTATTCTAATGTGTTTATGTGTGTATCTATCGACGGAGTTGATGTAGACGATATTATTATTCCTTCAAATTTTTTCATTTTTTAATACGTCTTCGCGTACCGCTGTTAAACACCACCGTGCCACACTGTGGCACACGTGCGCGGGTTAGCCATCCCTGAGTTAGCTGTAACTGCCCTTTGTCCTGTTAATTTGATGGCTTTGAGAAGTTCAATATCTCTGATGAAAACGGCATACATTACGTTTTTCATCCCTTGTTGTCTTTTCACCGTTGTTAATCTGGGTTTATCTTCAAAGACCCATACTTTACTTTCTTAAAGTATTGGAATGTCAAAAAACGGTATGTATGTTTTAATACCGGTTATGATTTTAGAAATTATGCGGTATCCCCCATCATTAAGTTATTTTAAGGTTTTCTTTAGTGATTCTGACATTCTTCGGTTTTGGGCGTTCTGTTACTTTATAGGTGATCCAACGACAATCTGATTTTTTTCATACGCAGTTACTTAATACAATTTTATGTATAACTGCGGATAGAATGTAAAGTCCCTTCTGTATCATTTGGTAGGTACAGAGATTGCCATTGATTAACATTTTTCGTGATGCCGACATACATTCTGCGGCTACAGCTGATAAAGATCTTCCCGTGTGTTCTTCATTCAGGAGAGAATTTCGGGCTCTACGAAATTCTGTAAATTATCTGAATACACTAGCACGAGGTAAATCTTCATTCCCTTGGGTTAATTATAGACGTTGAAGACATTCCTTTTGATTTATCGTCACTTTAAGATAGTAGAAAATCACAACGCTATAATACTATCGTGTCATCTCCCTATTCCTTTCTTTCAAAATGAATTCTACGATAAATAAATTAAAATTATTGCCACAAATTATTGTCTGAGGACACAAAAGAGTTCAGATTTAAACAAATAATTCTTTTATAGTATATATAGTCTTTGTCTAAAATAGTTATCTAAATGTTGCTATAACTTTCTTTACATTTGCAACTGCAGAATATTAATTGCAAATACTATTTTTTTAAATCAGCGAATTTCTTCATTGAGACTGTATACACCCCCTTTTTTAGCTAATTTGTCTTTCGAAAATCGAGAGAGAAAAATAATGCGAGCCATTTCATTTCTGAAGAACGTGGTTACAGTAAGAATATAACAAATGAAGAGTAGTCATGAATAAACTAAAGGTGACTATCGCAATATTGTTTCTTTAAAAGAAATCTACATTCAAATAAGAATACACATTCATATTAACATAATAATATTTGACAGATACTAAGCTAGATGCGCTGGGCACGTCAGTGCCCAATAATAATAAAGCCCCAGGGGCATCTCATATGAATGAGTCTTAAGCGCAGAGGTGGTACGAAAATAATAGATGCAAGGTGAAATCACATGTTTGAGAAATTTCTTAAATGTGAGAACTCTTATCACGTGAGATAGCTGAATGAAGTAACTGCACAAAATACATTCCAAATTATAAATGCGAGGGAGAATAAAAATGGATGAAATGCTAATTCGAAGATGCAGATACAAAAGGAATTCATGAAATAAAAATGATAGTAATCAAGAGTTACAATTTACAAGTAAATTAGCAATGGGAAAGAAAAACTGTCTGCAATAGAGGGAGGGGAAGATGATGTGAATATTTTTTAAATTTTCAGCACCTATTGTTAAAAAGCTAGGGGAGAACACGGAAAGAAATACGGGATATCACTAAAATCATAGTTTTTCGCCAAATAAAAAAGTACATTTTTTCGATAAGGATTTAAATGCTGCGCACAGAAATTAGCGGTTCTTCTCACTATCTCCCCACCGTCGGAATTTAAAGAAAGGCAAAACCTGAACCGAATTCCTATAAAGAGTTTTATCAGCACATTCCTTCTTTAGCCTCTTTCCATTAATTCCCAAATTCCTCCGTTTTTTCTAATTTAAAGCACAAGAGCAAGGGAATCCTTATCCAACCCGTTTACCTGTTTTATTGACTTAGCGAACAAGAAATAATTTGATCTCAAACTCAGGCACAAAAGTTTTGCGTTCATCAGTCTGATAAGAAATCGAATTCTCCGGTGCCGGAAGCCGAAAAGGTAACCCCCGCAGGAAATGACGTCAGCGGAACCGGAAGAGACTACATTCCACACCATGAAAAAGAAAATTCGAGGAAAACATCAATATATTTTCAGCGTTCTGACTGAGGTGGTTTGGAAAATTTCGTAAAGCAACGGGACGACTCGTCTTTCTCTCTTCCCATACTTTTTTTGCTGCTCTTCAACGTTTTCTTTTTTTATCATTCGTTTTTTTGGTCGAAGGAAATTGCAGTCGGCCGCTACAACTCAACTTTTCATCAAGTTAAAGCTAATGATAGGAATGTTGGAAGTAAGAACAGTGAGCAGTTTTAAAAATGAACTTTCTGATGGTTTCGATTTTTAAATCTATTTCATATTCAGTAGCCTCTAGTTAATGTATTCGCGGTTAATGTTATCATTCGGATATTGTTATCGAACTGCCGAAGTCCCGCCCGTTGTATGTGAAAAGACGGAAAAGGCATTGTTTATTGGGATCGACGATTCATTAATATTATCATAGCATTACGCCACAATTTGTTTTTTCAATCTGAAGTAAGGAGGTCAAATAAGGTCCAAATTGATTATAAAAATTACCGAGAATTAGAAAAATGCCCCCAAACATATTAATTTGGATTTTAGTCAGTTTTTTAAAATTAGACCAAAAAATTAGCTTGGCTTACATTTTGAATACCTCTGTAAATTTTCAGGATGACCAGATATATGCCTCTCTTCTTCAGGACCAGAAATAAATCTGCAGAAGTTTTTTTCTTAATTTAATTCGCATTTTCGGGAACGAACTTTTTAAAATCGGTATATAATGCATTATTCTTGATAAAGCAAGGAGTCGGGGCTATTTCTGTAAGAGTTTTATTTTATATTTCTATACCAACTTGTTCGGTGAGACGTAAAGTAACACTGGATAGAATATTTCTTTTTTATATAACCGTATAAGGTATTTTCTCCCTCCTTTCAGCTTGCCTTCGTGGAGCAACGGTAGCACACTCGGCGCGTATTCGAGAGCTTCAAGTTCGAGTCCCGGTGAGGCACTGCATATTTTTTGTCCTGTCCTGCTTCAAAAATATCTAATGACGCTTCAACCATTTTATTGTGGAAAAAAAATTACTATACAGTCAAACTCTGCATAACGAAACCCTGGATATAGCGAACGAGGTCTTTTGGTTCCGTTCCATTTCCCACAAAATATTATTTTATATTTCCAAAACGAACATCCAAATCTGTAAAAATCGGCTATAACGAATTGTATGGATATCTTCGATTGAAACATTTTGAGCTTTATATATTTTTTCCAGAATTTCTGCAGTTTTAATCGAAAAAATTATTACCTCTTAAATTCATCCACGTTTAGGATACTAGGATCCTTTTCCATTCCCAATAGAAAACACTTTTCAGTTACTTTTCTTTTGCCTTCAGCTTCACTTCATCTTCTAAATAAAGGCTGTGCAAGACAGAGATGAACTAGATCCTGGGAAGTGAGGGCACAATAAGCATATCTTAAGACACCGTATGGTCCAAATATATGACCACTGAACCAAAGAATGTGAATGAGTTCTCTGACTCCATTCAAATTCTTTCACGGAGCTGTCAGTACTCTGTTGTATCAGGCTCTAAATTCGGAAACACCTTCACTTAAATGGCAGTTCATTTCTATGGATACTGTCAACCAGCAACTCGATAACTGCTTTACTAATAAACCGAATGACTATTAAAAAAGAATTTTCCAGCTGCTTAAGAGATGGCAAAAAGTCACAGAACAAAATGGTGTTTATATGATCCTATGATCCAATGGAAATTTCTTATGTTTTTGTACTGCGTCATTTATATTTATCATGAAAACCCGCAGAAATTTCGGATGACTTAAAACTATTAAACTTTATAACTTTATTTAAATTAACCTCCAAATTTTTGATAAGAATAGGTTTCCTTTTCTGGTACTAATTTTAAATTAACAGCGCGGATCCTTATCTGTCCCATTTAATTGAAAAGGACAC
>KK112519.1:176926-216766 GCA_000611955.2 Stegodyphus mimosarum | reverse complement strand
AAATTTTTAAAGATAAAGTCAAACATAGGGAGCTAGAAAGTACCCTGTGAACGGATGATAAGGCTGCGCTATTGGAATCCATTAATCTTGTCCCCAAAGATAATCAAGGATTGTAAAAATTCTGTTTTTAAGAATTCTGACTAATGTGCTACAGACGGAAAAAAATACTTTGGAAAGTATTGCCGGAAATTTTAATTCTTCTTTATTGTTGGGATAGAACAATACTGAGAACTTTTCAATTAATCTTTCTTAAGGTTTGATTGATTCTGTTGAAAATGGAATACATTCTGCAGGAGAAGAAGAGGAAGACAAGATCATATTTTAATCTCGAGCCCCAGTTAGTCGTGGTGTTGATGATATTAATACCGATAACAGGAACTGCTGTAAAAATACTGCTGCTAGCTACAGATTCTTAGCTGTCTCTTTGATAATCGTACCAGATAAACAGAGAGGAATTCGCATTTTACTATAAATCTAATAACACACAACACAGTAAACAAATAGTCCAGGAAAACGCGGATATTACGCAGTTCCTGCTTAGTACAACTCTCTTTGAGCTGTCAATTCTACATAAGATTTTGAGGACGTTTATATTAAAATAACCAGGGGATAATTTTAACCTTTTATTTAGCTGTTAAGTATTTAGTCTTAGTTGATAAATAAAAAACTACTTTTATTCAAGGTTTGATAATCAACATTTTCTACACCTTTTGTTGTTCGATTAATAAAATACGTTAACAAATAATCTAAATCTAAATAAATGTACACATGCATTCTTCAAGCTTTGGTAAGGAACGGGAATCATCTTTGATGAAAGAAGTGCATGAGGTGAAAAGGTTGAAACCCTTGTATTAGAAGGATGCACTCACGACACCTTTACATTCGCTTCACCGTTGTTGCTTCCCGATATCAGTTCTTACTAAACCGTTAGATGTCGCTACGCTCGTTTACTCTTTAGAACAACGCTACTTTTCTCATTTATAACCCCTTTTATCATCGAGACTTTTTCGCGTTCCAGAATACTAGATATAAAGGTATATAAATAAATATTTTCCATAAATCATTTATTTCTTTAATAAACAATATGCTCGTGAAAAGAAGTAGCTGTAGGATTTGTTTCGAGTATATGGAAATGAATGGAAAGAAATCAGGTTTTAATAAGATGGAGGTGCTTGTTTTCTTGCTGCACAATTAAATCCTGATGCTATAGTTTCCACTTCTGGGTGTAAGGCATTTTTAACGCTGGACAACGCTTTCCAGCTTGGATTTAATAAGCATTAATGTTGAAAACTTTTTTTTTCACACAGGCGTGTGGTCCTAAACTGCAGAAAACAACATTTAATATCATTTTAAAAACTGAAGAAAATTTATTTCTTGCTCCGATGCAGTCAGGGATTTTTGTAAAAACTCAAGTTTTAAGTTTCAATCACCCGCTAGCTCAACGAATTTCTTGAGTTTTAAATAGTAGGTAAGAGCTCATTAATGTCATTCAAAAATAGCTTTAAATTCAAGATCACACTTTCAAAATTCGATGTAAAATATTTACAAAACTGTATTTCTAGGGCTCATTAGGGATTTATATTTATTTTTGCGATTATGTTTCTTTCTCTTATAAAATTGTCGATAGTCAAAAACATTTCGAATGAACCATTTTCCATTTTATTCTTCCAAATATCCATCTCTTTAATAAAAACTCCAATTTTATCATTCGAAAACATATATTGCTAATTTTTCCTTGAAGCGAGAAGATGAGATAGTTTAATTTAAAGGTTTAAAGTTATTCACTATTTTAAACTATGACTAACTTTTTGGTAGACTTTAAGCGACTTATTCGATGTCTGAAGACAAGTGCAGAAACTTGAGGAGGTTGTAACCTTTTATTGTAAATTCAAATAGATGAGCAGAAGGAACTCATGGTGCTTACAAATCTGCCAGCATTTATGACGAGAACTCAAAATAGAAATTCAAAAGTAAATCTAATTTAAATACTAATAATCAATAGCTACATGGATTAATTTATTCGGGAAGCTGGCTCAGAATTCACCGGGGTGAATTTAACTATCGGCAAGTATAACTTCGCAGTCTGCATTCTGGCGGGAATATGGAATGAGAAATGGGTCAGTAAAAGTTCAAAACAATAACTTTTTTTCGCATTCCATGTCTTTACAGAGAATTGAGAACAGACGGCTGTTAAGCGCACGGCTTTTAATTAAATGTTTCATTTTGACAGCGCCCTGAAGCACATTATTCACTTCCGTTGTTGATATTTTTGTTGAAAGGATTTGTCGATGGATCAGGCAGTGTGTAAAAGTTACATGCTGATTGTCAGCAGCCTAAACAAATACTTTAAAACCAGCAGTCTCGATTCTCGCCCAGGCGGAAAACCACTTTAAAACCAGCATTTTTTCCCACCATATATTTTGCACTCTAGAGCAATTTTTCTATTCTAAACCTTCAATTTTAAAAATCGTTAGCTTTATTATGTACGCCTTGCAAAGGACGACAAAGCAAAAATTCTTCATTGATGGGTTTTTTTTAATATATAAATGTATCTGACATATACTAACAATTGAATTATTTCTGCAATATTAGTTTTCCGTCCAACTGAATTGTGAATTCGTATTTTCTTGAAGTCTGGTATTAAGTTGCTCGAACCGTTTGCTGTTAATTTCATAAATTCTATTGAAGATTATGTAGCGTGACAAAGGAATTCTTTGAATTTCATGGCCATATGAACCATTTTAATAGCAGCAAGTAGTACAAGAACTTTTTCAACAGTATACAGCTTTTTATTTTTAGCGATTAGATATAAAACGTCTCGTCATATTCGCTAACAGTCATAAATTTCTTAAAATATTGGTTTCTTTATTTGAAGTTTTTAACAATTGTTTGAAATACTCGTTTGGTTTATTGGAATTTGAACAATTCTTGAATTACATATTTCTTTCTAATTTTGATGATTTTATGCTATCCATTGCCTAAATATTATTGCAAATTAAACAAAGAGATTATTCATTTCCATTACAGTTTTGAAAGTAAAGCGAAATTCGAGAAAAGTTTTATCCCATTTTCTTTTCGCATATTACGTGCTTCTTTCTGGTTACTAGATCCTGCTTGAAGAGACTTTGTAGCACTGTCATCTGCATTATTAGTTTCGTTGTTCAAGTTCATTTATCCATCAGTAAAGAAATATTTTGTGCTGAAATATATTATTTTTCATAACAATTAGAAAATCTGATTTTCTTTGGCAGCATATATTAGTATCAAGATCCTAACAGGCGTAGGTCGAACTATCAACTGTCGCTGGTCTGAAGTAACAACAGAGTCCTAAAAATATTTAAAAAATCTTTCTATTAAAATAGAACTTGAACATAAATGCACGTTTCGTGCTTGAAAAGATCAGCCACCGCTTGTGGTGATGTAACTTAAAGTTACAGTCAATTTCAAAAGTAAAACTGAGCCTAGTAGTCAAACTACACAGCTGATTTAAAGCGAAGTTCGTTCAAAACTTTTCTCCGCCCTATCTATTTAAATGTCGTCAATAATAACGCGAAGCCCAAGAATTTCAGTCTTTTCAAAGCTGGGAGAACCTAGTAAAGTGGCCTCGAGAAATAGAAACGCGCTTTGTCTCGCAATCCAAAATCCTCGACTTCAACATCTTGAACTCAATTTGCATTCTCGTGAGGAAACGGGAAGGAGAAGTTATTGCAAAGGTCTAGTTTAATAACTGGTTAATTAAAATAATAATAACTCTACACAATTATTCAAATAAATACCAGCTACAGTCGAGTATAAAAACAAAATAGAAAATGAGTTCCAAAGAAAAGATGAAAGCTGTTAAAGGAGAGGTGAAAGCGGGCCAATATTCCGTTAAAGAGTAGAGGAAAGTCGTTCTAGAAAAGACTGAGGCCGGTGAAGAAGAAATGATAAGAGAAATTACCTGCATAACAGAAAACAAATTTGAGGCTATAGAAAACAGAACAGACGTCGTTGAAAATAAAGTTGAACAAATTGAAGAAAACGTTTCTTCCCTCAAAGAACAAATAGAAGAGAGAGTTTCTTCCGTGAAACAACAAATCGATTACAGAGTTTGTTCTGTGAAAGAACACACAGAAGACAGAGATTCTGCAGTGAAACAACAAATTTTTCGACAGGGTTTCTGCAGTCGCCAAAGATCTTGATAACTTAGAGAAATTCGCAGCTACGGTAGGGAGCAATTCTGATGGTTTTAAATTTTTAACCATGCCTGCTCGTTCCTCCCTGAAATTATCCACACATGATGGGAAGACCTCTTCGCAAGCGTATAAGACGCAATTTTCTATATTGGCGAATGCAAATTGATGAGATTCCCAAGCTAAGGCCTGTCATCTCGTCGCTTCTCTGAGAGCAGATGCAGCGGATATCCTTCAGAGTCTTCCAGGAAACTAAAGACTAGAGTTCGAAGTTCAAGATCGCGCTTTGGGGAGAAATGTTTGAAAAACTACAGCAGGCTTCAACTAAATCCCGTCAATAGAAGCCACTGAAACACTTCAGGGGCTCGCCACGGATGTACAAATGCTGTCCCATCTCGCATTTTCGATAGAAGAAAGGGCGATAGAAAAAAAGAGAAATTCTGTCCCTGCAATACTTCATCGATCAATATCAGAGATACTAAACTACAGGAAGCTCTAAGAATGGCGGATGCCAAGGTCTTGAAAAGCGCTGTCGTGTACGCCATGAAATTTGAGGCAATTCAGTACCTCATAGACACCGCCACCTAATCAGAGCTGCTCATGTCCAAAGGCCAGAGGATCAAATTGCCGCTCGTTTAGACGATTTAACCAAACAACGCAATGCCTTGAGACGAAATATTAGTGACAAGAAACCGACCATAGTTTCCCGGAGTGTTGGAACTGTGGTGCTGAAAAGGCTACATACGATGGAACTGCATAGCATCCCAGCGCACGGAAGTTAAGACCGTGCCTATCAAGAAGGAGGAAAATTAATTAGCGGCCATCTCGTGAGGCGGAGGTTCCCAGATAACGAAAAGCGTTAGGTTGAAGCGCTTCAGATTTCTGCAGGGATGGACTTCAGATTTCTGCAGTGGCGGCAGTAATGGACTTTTCATCATATGACATATCGATGGAGTTTCTTGCTATATGACCATTGACACAGGAGGCAATTTTACCACCATTCGAAAAGATTCGTATCAACAACTAGAAAGTAAACTTGTAAGGTTTCTCCTTCAATCTCTGGACTCTCTTCGTGAGCATAAGCTGTGAAACCTTATGTAGAGGACAGTGAGCAGATCTAGGCTATGTCCTTTAGTGTTGAAGAACTACAAAGTCAGAAGCAGGGTTTAAAAGTGACCCTTTAATTCAAATATTTACAACTCTTCTAATTGAGAGTAAGCCACTACTTGGGCTGAACTAAAATAATATAAAAATAAAGTGTGTTAACAAATTCAATTCCCTAACTTAATTCTACGTAGGACGGCGAGGGAAGCTTACTCTTAGTGAAATGCAACAATGCGAATTTCACTAGCAAACACTAGTAATTGCAAATGCCTATAAAGGCGAACTTTCAGTAGACAGAGGAAATCTTGGCGCGCACAGCCTTACGGCGATAAATCCAAGGCACTGTCTTTCCCTTCGTTAACTCCTGCCTTTTAACTGCTAACAGATATATGCGATTTGCATAAATATCTCACTCGCGCTAAACTCGGGCAGCAACTGAAACTTTGAGAATTCGATAGGAAAGTTCAAACTAAAAATAATTTGGTTAATTAAAATAATGAATGCTACAAACTTATCTGGAAGCCGCCCTGCGTTACCTTCTAAACTCTATCCAGCGAGAAGATCGACATAGGGAAAATTAAAGGTTAACATCATGTTTGGAAGTGCCGCTTACCATCACACAGCATATGTGGCAGGTATTACAGATCCTTGCATACTCAGATTAGACTTTCTAAATAAATACAACTTTTCCTTGGATTTTAAAAGCAATGAACTGCATGGACATAGCCCTATCTGAAATGAATGATGAAGGATTTAAATCTGTCCACAAAATCATAGCTCAAGGCAATATCACAGTACCAGCAAGAGCAGAATTTTTGCTTCTCGGATCCATAGCCGAAAATAGAAATTTCCGCTACGGCATCATAGAATATCTCAAGAACTACACTGGTTATCATAAATTAAGGAAAAATCACAAAAATCACGATCACTGAAAAAGTTACACGTAGAATTTTATGAAACTTACCTACAATATACAACACATAGTAAAGTATCAAATAACATACAAAGAAATTACCAGACAATTATGGTAGTATAGAAATTAGCACATGTATATAATGAACAAATCGAAGGTGTCAGTTTGTTATAGGAAAAATATCTTCAATATGGAATATAATCGCCTTTAGAAGCAATACAGCACATACAGCGATGTGTAATGCTTTGAATTATGCGGTCTATCAGAAGCGAGAGCCATTGCTCTTGCAAAGCATTGCAAGTGCGGCAAGGGTCTGAGGGCGCGGATTGAGAGCAGTTAGACGTTTCTCTAAAGCATCCTAAACGTGCTTGATAGGATTGAAGACTTCGGGGATCGAGCTGGCCACTCCATGTGCATAATTGTTTCCTGTTGAAGATAATCATCTACCATGCGAGCCCTGTGTGGTCTTGCGTTGTCGTCTTGTAACAGGAAAGCATCATCTATTGCTCCGGCATATAGTCGCACATAAGCATCAAGGATCTCATCTCCATAAATCTGAGCATTCACGGTTCCCCTTGGAAAGACATGGAGGTCTGTGCGTCCACCCAAAAACAGATGCCACTCCAAACACAGACACTGCCTCTTCCGTATGAATGTCTTTCATGGATGTTTGACGGATGATAACGGGTTCCGGGTTCTTTCCATATCAAATAACGAATACTATCGCTCTAGACTAAACCTGGACTCATCCGTAAAGAGAACAGCCCTCCGCTGATCAGGCGTCCAGTGGACACGTTGTCGTTCCCACTGCAAATGGTCCCTTCTATGGCGTGACGTGAGCGGCACGCAAATGGCTAGTCGCCTTACCTTCGTGACCACCTTCGTGAAGCCTTGTACTCACGGCTGACGTTGGCACCAATCTTCCGGTGGCTGCAGCAAGGGAGGATCTAAGAAGAGTCGAAGTAGAGGTTCTATTCCTGCGTGCACATAATTGCCAATATCGGTCATCAGCGCTTGTTGTAGCAGTTGACCGTCCTTGGCTAAACCTCCTAGATGCCGAATCTGGGATTTGGAATTGCCTCCACAGTCTATGAACCACAGAAGGACACACATTTAGCCATCTGGCCACTTCAGTTTGACTTTGTCCTGTCCTAGTCTTCCAGTGGCTCTCCGTCGTAGTTCTGGTGGCAAATGGTGCCTGGAGGTCATTGTTATGAATTGTTTATCGCAGATTTCTGATGTCACTATGACAGTGAAATATGTGGGCTTGCTCTCAAACATGGACTTTTATGCTCCTCGCAGATGACGCATTTCGAGTGCAGCGCCACTAATTTGCATAGTGCAGTTTTACTCAGCTACTCTTACTTGGCAACATATTCAAATTTTACACGGTTTGGCTTATTTTTGAGGGAGTTATCTTTATTTTTGTGATTTTTCCTTCATTTATGATAACCAGTGTATAAGAACCCGAAAGGAAGACTAGCGGCATCAGCACTCGTCGACCTATCGAGGAACCATTATCCCGGTGAGAGTTGCCAATGTAACTGAGAAGGCGAGAATTATTCACAAAGGCGAAATGGTTGCAGCGTCTACTCCAGTGGCCAACGTTAAACGAAACACTAACACTGTAGAATCCGTGTCTTCAAGAAAGCACTAGATCGCAGTTATTCCAGAATGAACAATTAAGAAAGAGAAGAATGCTGCATAACGTGTCATTCAAGAATTTCAAGATGTTGCCTCCCGCTCGTCTTCTGACGTGGGTCGAACCAGTTTGACACAGCATAGAATCCATACTGGGAATCACCAGCCATTTAAGCAACATCCAAGACGTATACCGATTGCTGAACATGAAGAGGTAGAAAAACTTGTAAAGGACATGAAAGAAAGCGATGCCATAGCCTTCAGCAAGTCTATCGGATCTTTTATCGCATGGTAGGAAAGAAAGACAGTTCAACTAGATTTTGCTTTGACTATCGCCGGTTGAACGAGGTTACGAAGAAAGACAACTACCATCTTCCTAGAATTCAGGACATTCCGGACACTATTTCTGAAAGCAAGTTGTTTTCGACTCTTGATTCAAAAAGTGGATATTGGCAGGTTCAGATACATAATGATGACCGAAAAAGAAGGTATTTGCTACCGAACAAGGAGTTTGTCTATTCCAGGTTATCGCGTTTGGACTATGTAATGCGCCGGCCACATTCGAATGTCTCATGGAGAGTGCGTTGAAAAGTCTTTCTTACCAAGGCTGTCTGATATACCTGAATGACATTATCATCGTTTTGAACAGCACCTAGAAAATCTTAGAAAGGTGCCAATCTAAAGTTAAGTCTCGCCATATGTAAATTATTCAGACAGGAAGTAACTTACCTCGAACACGTCAACTCTGCTGAAGTTGTGTATATGAATCCAGAAAAATTGTCAGCATTTAAAGACTGAAGACGTCCTGAAAATGTCCATCAACTGAGAAGTTTCCTGGGGCTTTGCACCTACCTTAAGAGATTCGTGAAGGACGTTTCTTCCATCCCAAGACCCCTTCAAAAGCTGACAGAGAGCAGGCAAAATTTCTGTGTACAAAAAATATAAGGATGCATTTAACAACTTAAAGGAAGCTTTAACATCAGCTCCAATCTTGAAGTATTCTCAGCTCAACAAACCATTTATTCTTGACACGCATGAGAGCGCCGCTGCTATTTTGTCCCAAGAAATAAACGGCCAAGAACGTGTCGTGGCATACTAGAGTAGATGCTAAGTTGGAGGGCAATTACTGTGCCACCAAAAAAGAGTTGCTCGCCATAGTTAAAATTTCCATCATTATCTCTACGGCAGAAAGTTCCTGCTCCCCACGGATGCATCGTTAACCTGGTTTTTAAATTTCAAGAATCATGAAGGCCAAATAGCCAGGTGGAGGCAAAAACTCTACTATATAATATTACTATCCGTCATCGGAAGGGATCATCACACGTAAACGCTGAAGGCCTGTCTAGAAGATCTTGCCCAGAAAGCTAACGATGTTTTTCCAGGATCGAAGCGAAATATGAGCTGCTTAATCGGGTCACACGCTAAATTACAACATCAACATCGGCTAACCGAGGCCCATGAAGTGAAAAAGAAGTCAGAAAGATCCGGCTGGACGACGGCGACATTAAAACCATAAGGGATTTAATGGAGTCTTCAAACAGAAAACCTACCTGGCAGGACATTTCTATCTACAGTCCTACAACAAAACAATATTGGGTGCTCTAGTATTCACTCCATATTCAAAACGACGTCTTGTACCGGAAATTCGAATCGGATGATGGGGAGGCTTTCGAATGGCAGCTGATACTTCCAAGATCCCGGACTTCCTTAAAGAAATACATAGCAGCTCTAGAGGAGAACACTTCGGAATAATGAAGCTTTGGAGATTTCGAAAGTTCATTGGATGGAGTAATGCAGAGAATGACGTGCAAACGTGGTGAGGATCTTGTGATGGCTGTGCGCGGATCGAAGAAATCAGCCCAGGGAAGCTGCAACGTTACAAAGTAGGAGCGCCTTTGACATCTTGGGATTTCTACCACAAACTGCTTATGGAAACAAATACATCGTCGTTGTCATTGATTATTTCACCAACTGGCCAGAACCATATCCTAATCCTGATCAAGAGAATGTCGCAATAGTAGAGGCAATGGTGCGACACTGGATTTCGAGGTTCGAAGTGCCTCTTCAGTTACATATCGATCAAGAGAGAAATTTTACCTAGGCTGTAACTAAAGAACTCTGCAAGCTGCGCGGCATTCATAAAACCCTGAATTTTGAAATGAGTTCTGTTTAATGTTTTAGCAGTTCTAAATATAACTTCTGTAAGATACTGTGATATTGTACGAATATTTCTGAGGAAATATTTCAGCATTTTGGTTTATTTCTTGTGAAAAGAATAAATTTTATTAACTTTTTGACAACTTATGCATTTAATTCCCTAGGAACCCGTACGCACGCAACAATATATTCAGAGTGCATTAATACAGGTGACAGGTGTGATCAGGATCTGGACACCCGGGCGCCTTTCGCTAACTACTCGGGGATCGTCCGGATCCCGCAACTGTCCAGGAAAACAATATTGCGAACATGGCCAAAACGGTGGAAGACAGACGTATTGCGGATACTTACAATACCAATGCTTATTATACAATATATGACAATATACAGATACTTACATCAAAAAGTGCTATTACAATGTTGAAATACCACATCAGTAATACATCGTTATTAGTACGCTATTATACTAGTCGACTCAGGGACGATATATTAATACATACAGTAATAATATTTCCTAAACTCTACAGACATATTGCAGAGCAGTATCAATGCTCATTGTATAACCTATAACTACATGTATTATACATTAATCATACATGCATACATACATTGCATTACTACATACATAACATAAAAGGCCTTTTATGTAAATGTGCATTCGATATATTAATACATTATACGTTAATAGTGCACTCGATATATTACAACATACAATAATAAAATTTCGTAAACTCTACAGATATTGGAGAGCAATACCACTGCGCATTATGCAACTTATAACTATATAAATGTAGGGGTATTACTAATTTAATTCAGCGTTCAATCCTTGAACGCCACAAGCATTAATAATCAGATAATCGCTTAAATGTGTGAATAGAGACGTAAGACTTACGAAGTGTTAACTACTCTTTATTTCTCACAATAAATATGATACAATCAATTCCTAACTCGGAGTGTACAGCAAAGCCTCCACTTAGGCTTGAACTTAAATGAATATGAAATTAAACTTAACTAAGCTAATTAAAGCTAACTGAAAGATATAGCCGAAGCTATCAAAACTCTAAGTAGTTAGCCTCTAAATCTTAATTAAGTCGGCGAAGTAAACAATGTCCTAAAATATGGCCGAGCGTAGCAATAGCTTAGAGAGATGTAGCCAAAAGGCAATCGCGCGCTAGTCAGGAACTCAAGCTCTCTCTCGAAGTCGGTGAAACATCGACTTAAATACAACTCTTTATTCATTAACCGCGTTTCTGAAATTACATTCTGGTAGGAAATTGTAAGCTGAAACTAGAATAAACACGAAAGACGCATAAACTTAAAATGACTGTTATTAAAATTAGGATACATTTTACAACACTATACTATACATTAATAACACACGCATACGTCCATTACATTGATACATAGATAACATAAAAGGTGCATTCGATATATCAATACATTATTCATAATACATTACACATAAATAGTCCACTTGATATATTAATACTGTTACGGATTCCATATTTATTTAGAATTGTAATTAAAATTCCTTTATTTCCCCGTGCAACGCAGACGATTTCGCTATGTCGGAAAAGTAAAAATACAAGAGCGCATGCATTTAATATTTAATAAATAAATATCTCATAATTGTTGTTGCCATTCACAAAAATCGAAGTTTTATCAGAATGTTCTATTAAGTAATTAAAAAGCTTATAAAAGCCGAACTGGAGCACCTCATCTCAGTAGTTTATTAGTCTCCTTCCCGGTTTAGGGAAAATATATGAACGAATAATTTTAAGAAGACTACAGCCTCATATGGAGAAACTACCGCCAGAACAGTTCGGTTTCCGTAGTGGTTTATCCACTACTAAGCAACTGGTCAGACTGACGGAGTACATTGGTGAAGCCCTTCATACAAAACACAGTGTCGCCTTACTCATGCTAGACGTGGCGAAAGCTTTCGACCGCGTCTGGCATGAGGGGCTAATATACAAATTAGTACAACTTGATTTTAATAGAGAAATTATAAGGATTATATACTCATTTATCAAGGACAGAAATTTTTATGTTTCAATTGGTTCAGACAGCTCGGATTGTATGAGACTGGGTGCAGGGGTCCCCCAGGGATCAATTCTGGGCCCGGTTCTCTATACATTCTACGTTTCAGATTTTCCCAGGGATAGATTCACGAGACAACAATATCTGGGATGTTACGCGGATGATACCGCCATTGCTACCAGATCACTTAAGGCCGACCTTGCGATACGTGCCCTGCAGAATTACATGCCTGATATTGAAAATTGGTGTACGCGTTGGCGTATATCGATAAATGCGGCAAAATCCGAACTATTAGTTATTAGAAGAAAACAAAGATGTAGAAGACTTAATGAAAAGATTAAATTATTTGGCACTGAGGTACCGTTGGTATCTAAGGCTACATACTTAGGAGTGACACTCAATAATAAGCTAACTTGGAAAGACCATATTAACCGTGTCAGAAGCAAAGCATTAAGTGTAATTACTTGCCTACTCCCACTTATTGGAAGAAATTCAAGCTTAAGCTTAGTAAAGAAAAGGCATTTATATATTGCTGTCATAAGGCCCATTTTCTCTTATGCTTCGCCGGCCTGGGCGGCTTACTCTAAAAAAGATGTTGAAAAACTTCAGATTACGCAAAACAAAGTCTTAAGACTTATCACAAATGCCCATTTCTACGTATCTAATGAGACCTTACACAGAGACCTGAGGATTGAATATGTAAATCATTATTTACATAGAATGAATGCCAACTTCTTTAAATCTGCCTTATTATGTAAACATCTTCAACATTTCCATGTTCTAGACTACATAGCCTTAGATGAGGATTACAACATCAGGCCATATGCGGCTCACTTACTAAGGGATCTGAATTTCCCAACTTAGTAGTTGTTAGAGCATTGCTTCAACTTCTACATATGTAAATAGGCTTTCGTTATTTATCCTAGTTATCATATTTAATCAAGAATTTCAATGTTTATTATCATTTTTTATGTTATATTTCATGTATTAATTCAGTATTTGTATTGTATTGTATTGTATAACTAAAGTTTAATAAATTGTGTTACTTTCATGTGCACTGGTTAGGACGCAGACATGTACTAACGCGGCTCAGCTGCAGTCAGGATTCTAGTTAGGACTTCTCTCTACATTGCAGGACTTTGGTTTATTGCAACCTTGCGATGCAAACGGCATCTCTTTCATACCGCATATTTGGTTTTATTTTATTTAAGGAAATTGCACGTCAGGGGCTCTATGCAATTCCTCAGTGAGCTGGATAAGTTGCTCATAATTGGCAATATCCCAGCAATAGTTGTCCAGACTAGACTAGACTCATCTCAGTAGTAGTTGTAGTTGTAGCTGTTTTAAGCGAACCGTTTATTTACTTAATGCTGTAACGAATTCGCTGTGAGATTGGATTAACTTTATCTGTTTTTAAGTGAATTCTATTTTAACGTTTAAGATATTGTGATATTCTACTAATATCTCTGAGGAAATATTTCAGTGTTTTATTTTACATGCAATAATAAAATTTGCTAAACTCTGCAGACGTATTGCAGAGTAGTATCAGTGCACATTATGGAGCTTATAACTATATACATTATAGATTAATAATACATACATACATATATTACATTAATACATACGTAACATAAAAAGTGCATTCGATATATTAATCCTAACTAATATTAAAAATGCTAATGTGAGTTTGTTTGTTTGTTACGCTTTCACGCCTTAATTACTTAAGCGATCATCATGAAATTTTCAAGACATATTTTTGATATATTAGAAAACGTTATAGGCTATAAAATGTAACTTATATGTTCAAACTTAAATTATATAATAGGTTTTATAGCTTAAAATGATTGTCGTTGTATAAACATTAAATGTTGAAAATTTTATAACGATAAGTTAAACAATAAACCACGCAAAGATTTTATAGCCTATAACCTTTTCTAATATATCCAGTTCCCAATAAAAAAGTTTCCTGGATGGATTTTTACGCCTATCACATGATGCTTCGAAAGAATGATTTCAACCTCATTCCGCCTACAAGATGCAATTAGTACAGATGGTAATATTAGCCCCAATGACTTGGGCAAGATGGTTATTCTTCCTTCCACTTTTGTGAACAGTCTCCTCTATCTGCATGAATACACATAAGACGCTTTCGCCTACTTACGCACTTACGGTAGGCCTGGCCTATTTGTAACTTTTACCTGCAATCTTTCATAGAAAGAAATAATGCTCGGACAAAGAGCCACTGCTCAACATGACATAGTTGCCCGCGTGTTTCGTTTAAAAGTTCAAAAGATCATTCATGTAATAACAAAAGGAAAAGTATTTGTATAAGGAAAAGTAAGGAAAAGTATTTGTATAAGGAAAAGTATTGAAAAGTATAATATTAGGAAAATTATCTGCCATTCAATGGAGTGCCACATGTACTCCATTGAATGGCAGAAACGAGGTCTGCCACATGTGCTCATTCTTACTTGGTTAAAACAAAAGCTGCGATCCAACCAAATAGATAACATTATAAGCGCCGAAATCCCAGATCCGGAACTAGATAAGAATTTGCACAAGATCGTAATCAAAAATATGATTCATGGTCCCTGTGGAGCTTGCAATCCAGCATCACCTTGCAAGAAAAATGGCAAATGTGCTAAAAAGTTCTCCCGGGAGCTACTAAAGGAAACAGTGTACAATGATAAGGATTATCCTTTATACAGACGAAGAGCATCCGAAGATGGTGGTAGAAGAGTTACGATTCAGAGTCGCTGTGGGGTAGTCAAGACTGTTGATAATAGCTCGGTTGTGCCATATTCACCCGTTCTATATAAATTATTATATGCTCACATTAATCTTGAAGCCTGAAACTCTGTTCGCGCGATTAAATATATTTCTAAATATATCAATAAAGGGAGAGACCAGGTGATCTTTAACCTGTGTAAGGAAGGTGTGATGCAGCCACTGAATGAAATATGAACCTATCAAGCAGGGCGATATATCCGTAGTAATGAGGCATCCTGACGGCTCCTTGGTTTTCCATTACACGAAAGATACCCGAATGCTACACTTCCCCTTTATTATACATGGAACAACCCAAACAAAGAATGGCAACGTCGCGTTCAAGGTATGGCTGCTGAAAATTGTCCACGGGTTCAATCATCGGATGTTCTTGGTGATGTCTACACCGTCCAGGTAACGAATTTTGAATGCTTACCTGTGCATTTTATTGCATTATGTTCGGGGTCCAACTAGAAAGACCTAGAACTTTAAAGACCTTAAAATTGTTAATAGTCTAGAATGTCGAACTTATTGAGAAGCATGTGAAGTTCAAGGTCTGTTGGAGAATGATAACCATTGGAACGAAACTATGGAAGAAGCTGTACAATGTCGATCACCAGATAATATCAGGAAATTTTACACAACCCTTATATTATCTTGCGGCCTTTTTAATCCTCAAACTTTATGAGATAAGTACAAAATTGACATGGTGGTAGATATTTTGTGGCGACTGCAGCGAGTGCATGCACATATGACTTTTAATGAGCACATCTATAACGAAGCACTGATCATAATTTAAAACAAGGTTTTTGACAATGGTGGGGGAGAAAGCTTCAAGATTTTGGAATGCCTAGTCCACGACGATCAGATGAAAATTCCCTTAATGATGAAATTGCTCGAGAATTAGACTACAATTTCATTGCATTGCAGCACCAAGTAGCAGAATTGGTCCCTCAGTTACTTCCAGAACATCAAGAAGTCACGTGTTCCATCAGGTGTTACGTAAAATAGAATCCGGGAATGGTGCACTTGTCTTTCTTGACGCTCCTGGAGAAAACGGGAAAACGTTTTTGCTAAATTTATTATTAATGTCCGTCAGAAAAGACCAGAAAATAGCGGTTGCTGTAGCTTCTTCTGGTTTAGCTGTTACATTATTGAACGGCGGCCGTACTGCACATTCCGTTTTAAAATTGTCGTTGAATCTTGCGCAGGAAGATTCGCCCATCTGCATCAATTTTAGTAAAAATTGCTCTTGAAGTAGGATGCTACGACAATGTAAGCTTTTCGTGTGGGATGAATGTACGATGTCTCGCAAAAAAAGCTATAGAAGCGTTAAGCCAAACTCTTTAGGATTTGCGAGACAGTACAGATATTATCGGAGGAATGGTAATTTTATTGGCTGGTGATTTCTGACAAACTCTGCCTGTAATCCAGAAAGGTACACCTGCAGATGAAATCAAAGCCTGTCTCAAATCATCAAATTTATGGGCTAAAGTTGAAAAATTCAGTCTTAAAAAAATATGAGAGTGCATCTTCATAATGATGTAGATTCAAGGAATTACGCAGAGACACTATTGAAAATTGGCGATGGATGGTTGGAAGCAGATGCTGAATGTTGTATTTTACTTTCAAAGGAATTTTGTAATTTGGTAGAAAATAATGTGGAGTTTATTGCTAAAGTTTACTCGCATTTGCAAGAAAATTTAAATAGTGATCACTAGTTATGGGCAAGAGCAATTCTAGCGCCGACAAATGAAATCGTAAACGAAATCAACATTTGAGAGAGGTGCAGGGAGAAATAAAAGATTATTTATCAATACATACAATCATGGATACAGAACAAAGCACTTTATATCCTGCTGAGTTTTTAAATTCACTAGAGCTATCAGGGGTGTACCCTCACATAAACTCCAATTGAAACTAAATGTACCGGTTATGCTCATGCGAAATGTAGATGCACCTCGACTGTGTCATGGAACGAGGCTTCGGATCACACAATTAGGGCAGAATAGAATCGGTGCCACTATTTTAACAGGTGTAGGAAAAGGGGAAAGTATTATCATACCTCGAATCTCAATAATACTTACTGACCTACCATTTCACTTTAAAAGACTGCATTTTCCAATCCAACTTAGTTTTGCTGTTACTATTAACAAAGTTCAAGGGCAAACATTATAGGTAGCAGGGGTGCATTTGGAAAAGTCATACTTTTCCCATGTTCATTTTATGTTGCCCGTTCGCGTGCGTCCAAAGGCAGGAATTTATATGTATTAGCGCTGAATGGAAAAACATATAATATAGTATAGAGAAACATTATAAAATAATACTCTTATTCGTGCTGTCCTGAAAAAGAATTTACGTTTTTAACGGTTTGTTATAATTTAAGCTTTTTGAAATCATCGTAATGAAAATTATTTACTTTTGTAGTGAGATATCTGAATAAAGCATGTTTTTTAGTTTTTTAAATTATGTTTCATTTTAGAATTTTTTAATAAAACAAAAAAACAAGCTTAAGCTAAGCTTGCAATGTTTGATATATCCGAATCGGATTTTAAAAATTATGCAGAACAGCGTCTTAGGGACATCAATATGGATTTCTTTTTATCTCAATGAAGAAGGGCAGTATTTACTGAAATTTTACGCGGAGTATATTTTTAACTTAAAAAATAAGTAATAGTAACTAAAATTTTATCCTAATTATCCTGGTCAGGCTATAAAAAAATCAAATTATTTTATTTTGTTTTCAATAGTCTTTGAAGCTTATTTAAGGACACGAACGCGAGCGAAGTGGCGGATAAAAGCTAGTACATTATACATAATACATTATACATTAATAGTGCACTCGATATAACAGCGGTGACAAACTTTGAGGACAGAGTACATCTAGGCGATGGGAAATCACATAACAATGCATGGCGCAAACGCTTTCCTGACGCGGTAAGACGACACAAAAATCAAGAAAGAAAGGACATGAATGAGGTGAGAAAACATGTTTATTATTTCGGAGTACAGCAAAAACAAAGAAAAAACAACATAAAGAGTCAATGATCGTCATCAAGGTATTCGAAATTACCGACCTCTATTGAAGACCTCTGTTGCTATCCGTCTCGCAGGAACCGTGCGTCATGCATCTTCCATTCGTTATGCAGGTCGTCCATGCGCCGGAGAAGTGAGGCCTGCATCACGGTGCGGGAGCGCAATTTCGAACACTTTCTTTAATGACGATCATTGTTTGTTTTTGTTATTATTTGTTAGTTTCTGCTGTACTAAACATAATAAAACACATTTTGTCTCACTATTTGTGACCTTCTTTTTTTGCGTTTTGTGTCATCACTACCGCGCCAGAATGCGTTTGCGACCATGCTTGCTATGTGATTTTCCATCCTCTAGGTATACTCTATCTCTCCTGAAGGTTCGTCAACACTGTACTGATACACCCTGTATATGTGTGTGTGTGTAATATTGCAAATTTGGCGGAAGATAAAAAAAATTCACTTTTTATTCATGGCCGAAAAACCTACAGCGTAGATGAATGGAAATTGCGGCGTAGTGAAATGACCGTCTGGAATTTTGGAAGAAGCACGACCCAGCTTGATAGTTAAACATAATTTATTTTGGATAATGAATTTCTTATCGCATGTCTTCATAATTGGTAGAGGACTACAGATGCTAAAAGCGCCCCATAATTTAAGATATGATATTACGTCTTAGATCATGCAAAGCTAGCAGAGGCTAAGTGACATGTTGTCAGCAAGAAGGCGAATTGACGAAAGAGGGAGCGACTGCGCAGTTAGAAGCTATTTATATTAGAAGTTTTGCTTTAATCTGATTGACCAAGTAATTATGCTTAGTGCGGAGGTTACAGAATTCATTTCCAGATCTGAGCATTTTCAAATTTAAAAACAATCTGATGTGTACGCCACATAACTTTCTTGTACGGAATATTAAATTATACGCATTTTTGCTGCATTTCATTTAAACTCATTTTCTCGAATTTCTTTAGAGATATATTTCTTATTCAATTAATTCAGTTCTCACTTCGCGGCAAGGCAAAAATACATAAAAACTCAGAATATTTTCATTAAAACTTCAAACATATAGAAAAACATAAAACACCAAATACAGTTAAAACAACTAAAAAAATAATTTTTACAATCAAAATTAGAGTTTCTACGCAAAAACAAGCAATGCCGCCAGCAGGTAAGAAGGCAGATTTTTCGGTGCACAAAAAGTAAAAGTTTCATTTTGATTCTATTCGGGAAAAAGACGCTGAAGGTGCAGAAACACTTAATTCACTCTTGCGCTAATTTCAAATATAAACAAACATGGCTGCTATGCTAAAAAGAAATTAGCCTAAGCCGCGCTTAAAAAAACTTTTAAATTCTTGATCATTCTACAACTATTGCATGCAGATTAACTAAAGGCATAAAAATCTTAACCGTAGGGTAAGATTAAAATAATTTAACCATTTTTAAAGCAAAAATTGCACAATATACCAACATATAAAAATTAAAAAAAAACTGAAGTCACTGAGCCGAGTAACAGACTAGGTGTATATACATATTTATATACTTTTGGTGTGGCCGATTGCAACCAAATTAGGAAGTGCACAAGTACATGTTACAGCAGTCCTATATATAAAATTTCAACGTTTTGAGGCTACTAGATTTTCAGTTATGCGAAATACATACATACGTACAGCCGCCACGAAAATAATTTCTTTTGCATCCATTTTAAATTAGTTTTAAAATTCGTTTGGGGCAAACGACTCCTTTATTCTACCCTCACGTACAGATGTCACTCAAAAACATCGTTAAATTGCATTCCATAGCTGTCAAAATGGATATTTTAGGTAAAATATGATACCGAATGATATTTTCGTTGAAATATATACATGATTTTTCGTGATTACAAAACTTCCTTTATTTCGTACAAGGAAGGAATTAAGAGCTAATTTATATTCTAAAGTTACGTTATTTTACACAAAGACACATATATATATACACTCATCGCCATAAAAATTTGCGCACCAAGAAATAATTGTGGGATCGTAACGAAACTTGGCATGAAGGTACATGTCGGGTAAATATGAATTGGTTAGAAATGCAGCGTGATTGTGCATTGTGTAATGCCACTGGAAGGCGTTGAACTTCGTTTTTCTTGGAGTATAAAACAAGTAAGCAGAGCTTGTTTGAGTGTACTTAATCTGTTGCTAAGGAAACGCTGAGGTAGACATGCCGTTACGCCGCCATCGAAGAAAATATCAGCAGCTGTCAGAGTTCCAGAAGGGAAAAATCATCGGGTTGATGGAAGTTGAGTAGTCAGCTCGGCGAGTAGCTCGTCAGGTAGGCGATTCTGGTTTTACTGTGAGCATGTGTTGGAACCAGTGGACAGAAGAGACGTCATTTACACGGCGACCAGGCTCAGGACGCCCTCGACAGACCAGTCATCGAGAAGACCGTCACATCATACGACACGCACTCGTAGAGCCAACTGCTCCATTGGCCGCTATCCAGACATCGGCAACAGCTTCATTACGAGCCCCTATGTCTTCCCGGACCATCGCAAGGCGCTCTTTGAAGAACATCTGGTATCGCGGCGCCCATTACGTGTGCTGCCAATGACACCCACCCACCGGCGCCTTTTGGCACGACAGGATTGGACTTTAACGGAATTGAACCAGGTCGTCTTCAGCCACGCATCTAGATTCAATTTGATCAGTGATGACAATCGTGTTCGTGCGTGGAGGCCCACTGGTGAACGCCTCAATCCTGTCTTCGCTTTATAGCGACACATCGTTCCCACAGTTGATGTGATGGTATGGGTGCCATTGCTTACGATATACGGTCACCCCTAATATTGATGCACGGCACAATGACAGGCCAGCGATACGTCCATGACATTATTCAGCCACATGTGTTGCCACTCATAGCAGGGCTCCCATGAGCTTGTTTTCAACAAGACAATGCTCGGGCGCACACACCATGAATCTCACAAGACTGCCTCCGTCACATTAACACCCTTACCTAGCTTGCTCGATTCCCAGATTTGTCACCAATCGAGCATATCTGAGATCATTTGGGACGGCAAGTTGAACAGCCTACGAGATTGGCCGAACTAGAGGCGGTTTTACAGCAACTGCGGAACGAGATATCTCAGGACACCATACGGAACTTGTGTGCCTCAATGCCCGCTCGTATCGCATCGTGCATTCGCGCTAGAGGTGGTCCAACAGAGTACTGAAAGTTCCATTCATGTGTACGTTTTTTGCGATAAATGATCCTTTTCTCTTTGATTTTCTAATCACTTACTTATATCAAAGTAGTACTTACATATGCAAAATTTCGTTTCATTCTGACAACTCTTTCTTGGTGCGCAAATTTTTATGGCAATGAGTGTGTATATATATAGCTGAAATATATAAATGAAAGATGAAAATGTATATTTTCCATTCATTCGCGGTAATGTATATTTTCCATTCATATGTACAAGAATACAATACAGATTATTAATTTCTGTATGCTCTTATACATTTACAATTAAAATAACACTTTACAGTGACGGTTGACTTAAATAAGTTATATGGTATATCTCCCGCGTTCTCAGCATGCCTTCATGGTGTAATGGTCAAGCACACTTGTCGCGTATTCCAGAGATCTGTGGTTCGAGACCCGGCGAGGGCATTGCTCATTTTTCCTCTTTCCTGCTTCAAAAAAATCCTAATGACTCTGCAAAGTAACAATAATGAAAACGTAGAATCTCCTTCCACACTATTACCATACGAGTCGCTTAATTATATAACAGATGTATAGGGAGGACATATGAAAACATTTTTGAGAAAATTAGAAGCTTTTAAATTTCAGTAGGGGATATTTATAAGTACAAAAGTTTCAATAAAAAATAAATACACGCATGCACACAACATGTATTGCAATTGTTTCTTGTTTTCTATAAACAGCACAGTGTTAGCCGAGATTTCGAATCCTCGTAGTCGTAGATTTTCAATCCGCGTACACTCCGATTACCAAGAGGATTTCCCATCCTCGTAGTAATCGGAGTATACGTGGTAGAGTCTAATTAAGACAAGAAAGGGGTTATGACATAGCAGGATACGGAACGGTCCTTGCGTTAATACTCTATCCCTCTCTCCTTTAGGCATGAAATTCACAATTTTTTAAATGAATTTTCCTCTGCTGTGATTTTTGCGAGTTGTTTAAGAGCATTTTTAAAATATGCTTACTTTCATTACGTTCAAATTCTTGATTTTTCGTAGAAATTAACATTAAATAACAAATTTTCAATAAAGTTTTGTGTCAAACTAACATCTGTATTTTATACTGTTGCAATTAAATTTTAATGAAATGTGTAAACATGAAATTTCTCGATTATATATAGAGATAAATATAATCTGTTTTCTTCATTAAAAGCTTGAATTTTTCTTTTCTTTCCGCTTTGTTAGGAGAACGAGTCATTCATTTTTTTACAGCAGCCCTTAAGGCATATGTTAGTGGCCACATGCACAAGCAATTTAAGAAGTCTTAATGACGAGTGTTCATTTTTACATGCCTCAAATGGAAAATATTTTTCATCGCTACATAATAGTTCTATAGCAAGCTGGGTTTCAATAGCTCTATGATTATAGCATTAAAAAAAATAGATTCATTTTCAAAAGATATTCACTTGAATGTAACAATGTGTGGAGTTATTAACTTATTTTGAAGCAGGAGACATGAAAATGACCTCTCGAATACGCGCTGACTGTTGTATGTTACACCACGAAGGCATGCTGTAAGAACGGAGAAAATATCTTGTATACTCCCCCTTTTAAAGGGCGACTGGAGATGAGGGGACCAAGTCGCCATATCCTGGTGGTGACGAATTATCCTCTACCACCTTTTAGTTCGGGCGCTACTGTAGAGTCATTAGGTTATTTTGAAGCAGGAGACGTGAAAAATGAGCAATCTTCTCACCGGGTTTCGAACCCTGGATCTCTCGAGCAGCCGCGTGTGCTACCGTTACACCACGAAGGCATACTAGAAGAGAGAGAAAATACCTTATAAGTGTAGTTATGTATAATAATAGTGATAACTTCATCAAGTAGATATTTCCATCCCTACAGTCTAAATTTTTTATCACTTCATATTCACCTTTATAATCCAATTCTTTTGATAAATAATCTTAACACGATGCACAACTTAATTTTTTTATCACAGAATGTACACAATAACCCTTTTATATATGTCAGTGGACTATGCTATCTTTAATATTTATCATGTCTTTTTCGGTTGGTAAGCACTATTTGGTACAAAAAGTTTGAATCTAGGTACTTGTGTTTTGTCTACGTCAAAATCCATCTCTTGTTTGCCTTCATTCTGATTTGTTGTCATTTCACCATGAATAGCAGAATTTAAAGTTACTAGAACAAGACACCGAGCTTGCAACTTTTTCTCTGCTTCATGTACTTACGTGATAGATACATCAAACTGAGATCCACATAACTGTCTGTTAGAACAAATTTTTCGTTTAGCGCTTCTATGCAATACCTCGAAATTTCTAGAACAGCATACTTATTACCGTTTAATGCTAGGTGAGTTTCGTATAACAACAGTTATCCGCTTTGCTGATTTCCCATTTCTCTTACCAATCCAAGAACATAATTAAAAACTGAATTCTTCGATCATTTACCGAATGTACAATCGGTTTCTGAAAAACATCAAGTTTTTGTTAAGCGTGATACGAAGATTTTACATGAACTATGTGCCACTAGGTGCTTATAATTCGAATGCATTCAGCAGTTTGCTTCCAGTCTAGAATATCACATCTAGGACCAGCGATAAGAAGACCTTCAGCCACTTTCAAATTAAACAGCTGAAGAGCTAATTTAAAATTTGTCTTTCTAGATTGTTCGGCTACAATGACTCAGTAGTCAGACTAGGAGCATATTTCACAATATTGCTGTACTCGCATTCATGAAGTTTCCTTAAGCACAATAAAGATGCTGGTTTAAACATTTCTGCCGCTTTTGTTTCAGGTGGGACGGGAAAGTCTTGGATGCATTGTCCTAAATTCTTTTTATTAGTCCCATTTTTGCGAACTTAACTTATTTAAGTACATGAACACTGCCAATTATATAAAATGATGAGTGAATAGGATCTGTTGGATTGCTGGTATACAATACTAATTTTTGGAGGATTAGCGAAATATGAAAGAGCTTGTCTGTTTGCAGCATTATTATCCGTATAAACACATATTAAAGACAAATTTTCTAAACCTTTTGTAATTTTCATAATATATCCATGCAGACATTGTACTGATAATGCTTTTACTGGAAAAGTACTTATAACATCTTTGTACGAAGATCTAATATCATGCAGAATTAGCAGCTTTTACACAATTATATACCATTCCTATTACATTCCCACCTTTGAAATCTAAAAATGACTTAATTTCATCAACCATTAATTTGACATATATTTAAAGTTTCTGCATAAAAACACAATTTTTTCCTTAGCATAAATCAAGAATTTTTCACCAGTTTGCTCCACTTTAGGATCAACGTTATACTCAGACGACAATCTTTTCAACTTAGAAGAATGTGTCAAAGTAACTCTATTTTTAAAAACGTTATAGCAATGGGGAGAAACTGGAAACATCAGACTCGATAATATTAAATGATCAGAACTATGCCTATTATTATTTTTCGCAAAAGTAGTAATGACAATTACTCAAAATAAAAGCTGAATTGCTTTCTTTTTATGCCCAAGATCATATTGTTACGAAATGCCCAATAATAACATCCCCGCAAAGCGGGTTTATGGTTGCCAGAAAGTGGCAAGGAAATATAGGATTGCCAAATTTGGCCTCAAATCTCCCATTTTGCGAAAAATAGGCTATGTACCGTAGACGGAGATAGAACATTCTAGAACGAATTCGTACTGGTCTTCCCGAGAATGTTCTCGGAGGCAGGTCAAAAGCTATAAATATCCTGCCTGTACGCAGAGTAGCAATTTATCGTAAAGAGTACCTTGAGTGTGTTGAATTCAGTGGTAGTGTTTGAGTTCAGAGATTAGCTCAGCGATCAAACGAGTCGGAAGCAGTGTTGCCAGATCGTGCGATTTTTCGCAAATTTGCAACTTTTGGCAACCTGGTGTTACTAAACTTTCAGTATTTGCAATTTTGCGAAATTTTTGCGACGTCCATCATTTTCTTATGCTACTTTTTGGGACTTCAAAAACTTTTTTAATGTATCGTAAAAAGCTTTTTTGCTAAAATAATGTATTAATTAAAAATAATTTATATATAAAAAAGTTCATTTAGGCTTAAATAGAAGTTGGCATCTGGCAATCTTGTATACATGTGGGCTTTTCTTTTCAAGCTGCGCAACCTGACGCCGGTATAATCAGAAGGAGGTATGAGAAGGGGAAAAGTGGGAAAGAAAGACAAGAAGCTGCTTCAGAACCTCTCACCTTTCCTCCTCCTCCCAGTGCGTTTTGTTTTTCAGTCCCTAGTTCTACGATGATATTGATTCCAACAAAATAACTTGCAGCTTGCGCGCCATATATTGAATACCCAAACAGAGAAAGAAATTAAATTCGTGTTCCTGATTATAATATGGCTAAGAACTAAGTAATGGAAATGACTTAAACATCAAAGCACCGGCATTCTTCTAAATAACAACGCAAATAAATTTAATAGTGAAAGAACAAGACTTTTTTAAGCAAACACAGTCTAAAACAAAATTAACTGCCAACTCAAAAGAACATAGTACAAAAGCGCTAACAGTCTAAAAGTGAGGGATCTTTTAAAAGTGGGTATGAACAAATTAATTTAAAAATAGAAGCCTAAATTGAATGAGAATTACTTAAAACAAAACTAGATAACTAAACAATTGTAAATGAGCAATATAGTTTTAAAATTTTCGTTGAAGTTACGATACGTAATTAAAAAGACTGGGAATCGGATACAGTAACTTCAATGAACAGAGACTACGCAAATTATTAATTTTTAAAGGGAATTCATAGTTATTTATTTTTGCTTATAGGATATCTTTAAAATACGCTTTTATTTTTAGATCCTTATGGATAAATGAAGTTAAAATATTTTTTTTCGAAAAATGTTGCCACTCCTCGCTTTCAAACTGTCGAGTTTGATAATTAAAAATTTATTAAAGTTTTACGGAATAAATAATAAAAAAAATTCGAAGATAAAAATTTGGGCTTTCAGATGCACATGTTTGGGTGGATGACTATGTTATTCAAACTTTTATGGCTCTAGATACCATAGCTTTTTTATAGTGCGAGGAACATGCATATATACATGCAGATTTTCATCATTTACTTTCTTTAAAAAGAATACAAGGTTCTCATATTTTGTGGGTGGTTTATTTGAATAAGTCAAAGCATTGGAAGGCCTAAGGGGAGCGATACCTTCGTGGAGGACTTTCTATGGGAAACTGCCTGGCATACATATTACCCATGGGGAACACAAGAAAGCGCCCAGCCATTCGTTGGAGTTCGTACCCTAGACTGAGCTACCAGTGTGTAGTGACTTTACTGCTCTGCCGTTGGTGAGTATTAAATTCGGTGGCAACAACTTGAAAAATTAAACAACGCCATTTATAGTGAACCAACGCAAAATCCCATTTCGAGACTAATAGCTTCCTTTGGGATAAAAAAGTAGGACTTCGGAGTGCACATGTTCGGATTAAGGACTAGGCTTGTTTAAAAATTGAGAGAAACTTACATACATACAGATTTTTCATTATTTATTAATATAATAACTGCAGGATAGGTTAATAACTGCAGGATGAAGGAATATTTGAACATATAAACTTAGTATTACTGCATTATATTTACATTTATGGGTAACTGTGTGTGCATATGCCATAAACCTAAACACTGCCAACGTGGCCTCGCTTAGTGAAGTACAGAATTTGCGCCAAAAGATTTTTCTGAACTTCTATCTTCCAAATTATTTAGCAGTTGAATGTAAAAATGCGAACTAAAGAAAAGATATTTGACAGGAAACTTGAAAACTTTCAGCATCTCAAATATTGATTTTAACTCTTATATCTGAGTAAATATTTAAGCAGCAAACACTACCTTTAACGCGAAATTAAAATAAAAAAAAGGAAAGAAGAGCAATTTTATTTCTCTCTTTTGGAATCACTAAAATAAAACTGAAATGTGTTCTGATAATTTTACGGGCAGTAAAACGTGCGAAAGTTACTTTATGTCACTGTTTCTACCAAGAATATTTCTTAACAGAATTTTCTGATGTTAGTTTAAAAATGCAACGGCAACGATGATTTGGATTTAAATTGAGTTTTAATTAATCGCAGTTAAGATTTCACTGAAAGTTTATCCATTATTTTTATTTCACGAAATAAGAGAGCTATACAATCTTTTTACGAGTAGCCCTTGCATAATTTTATAACTGTTCACAAAACTTCCTTTGCAAATATGCTACACAATTTTGTCAGAAGCCTAAGTAGTTGATAGTGTGCATTTTGATATTTAAAAATCTTGAATGTTAAAAGTAATAGCTGCTTGTGAATAATTCGAATGATAGCAGTAACCCTCAGTGTGATCGCGGTTAATATTATCATTCGGATGCTACACCGAATTGTCGCTTTGTTTGTACACGAAACCATGGGAAATACATCACTTACTGTGATCAACAGTGCGGTTAATAGTTCAAACTATTATGAAATTAATATTTTTAAAGTCGCCAAATAACAGACAAATTCGCCAAATAATAACAAAATAGATTATAAAGGTTGTCAAATGACACAAAAATGTCACCAAGTGAGAGCTTAAGCAACACTTTCTAGATAGTTATTTTAGCTCAATTGTCTTCGAACTTTGTGGACTCACTGCACTAAATTAGAACTAAATGTTTTGTTTAGCAAAACCTCGTCCCACACTTAAATAAATATTATATCTTAAAATGATATTTAAAGTAGATCAGTATGTTATTGATACTTCATGTAAAGACATCTAAATGAAAGTATTATTACGAATTTTGAACTTAAGTAAATCATTTTAGAAAAATTATATTTGAAATTTCTCTGTTTTTCTATGCTAATATCCAATCCCTGTATAACCGTAATACGTAGCATCAGTTTCTCAGTTATTCTTTAGCTCGACGTAAGTTCGGAGTCTTACGTTATCCCCGTGGGAGCTTCGCTCTTTAAACTAGCTTTTCATTGCGCTATATTTAACATTCTGAATCGTTTGAAGTGTAATTACTGATTGTACACTAATCATTAAAATTAAAGGATAATGAGAAAAAATACGCTCACTAAGTTAATGCTGCAACCAATGGTCAGTGTTGTAATTATTTATGTTAATTACTCATAATTGAACACAAAATTGAACTTCATTACAACCGAAAACATTATACATTACAACCGAAAATATGCACGTTTAGAGACTGATAATGTGGTGCGCTATGCACGCATGTCGGAATTCCGATCTGAGCCTGTTATTTAAAGTGAATATGGTTTCTGAGAGTAATCAATATTCAGTAGTTATGGCTCAAAGGCATCATTTAAGTAAAGGTCAAAAGCGGCGAATAATTGGTAAAATCGAGGGAGGTCTAATAAATGTCGCTCAAGAACTCAATTTCCGTCAAAGTGTTTGAAGCCGCTTTTTAACCACTAGCCTGGTCAAGGGCGACCAAGAGCAATAATTGCATCAGAAGACTTTCTGTCGTTGTCGGCGAGAAGAAACCGCGGAGCGACTGCAAGAGATTTGGTCTTAGACCTTCAGGCTGCCACAGAAACTCGAAGTAGCCGTTTTGCTAATGCAAGGACGTATAACGAGCCGCCGTCATGTTGAATGGAACCAAGACGACTCATCCCGAGTATTGTTTACTACGAGCCCAGATATAGCCTGAACAGTGGTTCTAGATGTGTTTTGATCAGGAGAGAGGAAGAAAACACAACTTACCTTCCCTTGCCAGTGAAATCTCCCGTTTCCGCAACTGCAGTTTAGTGGTTTGGGGAAGAATCATGACAAATGATCACACCGAGCTATATGTCTTTCAAAGAGATTCTGTAACCGCTCGGAGATATCTGGACGAGGTACTAGAACCCTAGATGAGACTATTTAGGGATACTGTTGGCTTAGAGGTTTTGCTAACGGATGACAATGCTCGGCCTCATCGAGCATATATGGTATCAGAACACTTCCAAACAGAATATATCACTCAGAACGGCTGGCCATCTTACACATTCGACTTGAACCCGATTGAGCATGGGTGGGATGCCTTAGGACGTCAAATTTCAGCTCGCCAAATTCCTCCACGGACCCTCCAGGAGCTTTTAGAAGAGTGAAGTGCAATTCCACAAGACTCGACAAAGTCAACACTTGGCAAAGCCTATAAAATCAAGATATGAGTTATGTACATCTGTCCAAGGTGACATTGCAACATATTAAAGAAAATTGTTTTGCACAAGAGATGATTTAATTTTCCTATTATTTTACAGTTTCCATAAATTTGGTTTTAATTTCCATATTTGCGAGTAATCACTTGCCAAACATTGTAACTTATGTTCACTAATGCTTTTGTACAAATTTCTATTAATAATTTTTAATCAAATATCGGTTACTGTTTATTTTAGTCCTCATCTTTGAATTTTGATGACCAGTATATCTGTGATATTGCGAAGAGTTGTACGAGTATTTTTTTGGAAAATTCCAAAATTGTAAAGTGTTTCTTTTTGTGAAATAAATTTGATCAAGTTATCATAAATTCAGTGTACATTCAGTCTATTACCAATTCGTACGCACGCAACAAATTTGGTGTTAGTCGTGGGGTTGAATATCAATGACAAGAACGATGGATAAGCAGTTAAAACAGCTGGTGGCAACCTTTGATGCATTAAAAAATTCCGTTAAAGAAGAGATGAAAGTGGGCCAAGGAAGCACTGAAGTTGGTCAAAAATGAAAAGAGAAATTACTGCCATGAAACTAATTCGAGGCTATAGAGGGCAGAATAGACACGGTTGGAAACAAAATTCGCGCATTTCAATCTTCGAACAACAAATCGAAGAAAGAGTTTTTGCTATCAAAAAATATCGAAAAAAGTATTTTTGCTGTCCAACAACAAATTGATGACAGAGTTTCCGCTCCTGTCGCCAAGGAAGCTAAAAGTTTAAAGTAATCCATAACGACAGCTGATCACAACTCCAACGCCTTTAAATTCGAACACATATCGTCCAACTCCTCTCTAAAGATATCCAATGTGATGGGAAAACTTCTTGGCAAATGTACAAGACTCAGTGCTTTATAGTGGCAGACGCAAATGGATAGAAAGCAGACTACAGCAGGCTTCAGGTAAAATGTCGCCAACAGACGCCCCCCCCCCGAAAACACTCGGATCTCGCCATGGATGATGGAATGCTCTCTCATCTTACTTTTGGGCCTGGGCAACAGAAACAAGGCAAATACTGTACCCGCACTGTTTAATCGATGGCATCCATGTGTATGAAATACAGAAAGGTGCAAAACTGAGATTCCAGATGCGTAGCTAAAAGTTCTGGTTTCTCAGTTTCAGTGTAGTGGATTCTTTGCGGGCCTTTAAAGGGCGGAATGAATGTGTGGCATTTTGTATACCTTTTCACCGCTTTCCACAGAGAATTAACTGAGATGAGGTGTTTCACCTCGGCTTTTATAAGCTTTTTAATTATCAGTAGAACAATCACGATATTTCTAGATTTTTCTGGATGGCAACAGTAATTACGAGATATTTATTTATTAAGACATATCTTTTATTTTTAATGCTATTTTTTTTCGACGCAGCTGCCTTTTCAAAAATCGTCTGCGTTGCACGGGAAAATAAAAAGGAATTTTAATTGCAATTCTAAATAAATAGCCAAATAAATGGGAAATTCGTAACATTGCCCCCTTCCCAAGGACTGCACGTCCCGGGTAGTACAATCCTTGGACAGGAAGCCAAACTTACAACTAAGGCCTCAGTGCTACAATAAACATTACTTTATAATAACAAAATAAACAATAATTGCAATAACTGACTTTCAGCAAATTAAATTCTATACAACTCTGAATACAATTCAAATACTATCAAATACTAAGTACAAATGCTATCAAATACAAATGCTATCAAATACAAATGCTATCAAATACAAATACTTATCAAATACTAAACAAATATAAATCAAATACTAATACAAATAGGACCATGGTCTTATACTATTTACATATTTACAACTATATACACTACGTTCTATGGCCATAGTAATGAACTAACCTGTCATAATGAACGACTTTAGGTTTAGAGTTCGATGACTTACGGATCCGAACCACGACGTCGTTTAGCCTGTTTAGGACTGTGTAAGGACCATCCCAAGGTGGTTGTAGTCGGATTCCATAACCACATACTGTCTGCTTCGTGGAAACGATGGCCAGTAGCTCTCATGTCGTAGCGGATCTTCATCTTTTTTTTCGCCAAGCTAACTCGCTTTCGTGCAGAACGGTGCTTCACTTCAACTTGGACATCTTGGATGTATTCCTCAGGCGATGAAGGCGCATCTGCAAGGCGGTCAGATAAGAAATCAGAAGGCAGACGAAGATCACCATCGATGAGCATCTGGGATGGAGAATTGCTGGTAGTCTTGCGTTTCTCTTCGACCCTAGTATGATTTCGGTAGCTTTCTGAGCAGGGACTTTCAGACGAGACTTTGGCGTTTCCAGCTGAGGATCCCTTCCGTTGATCGATAGTCATGTCCTCAGATGCTGAAAGCAGTTTGTTGTTTTTGAAGTCTAAGGAAAAATTGTATTTCCTTAAAAAGTCCAATCCGAGTATACAAGGATCTGTAATATCCGCCACATATGCTGTGTGATGGTAGGCGGCACTTCCAAAGGTGATGTTCACGTTTAACTTTCCTTCTACATCGATTTTCTCTCCAGACGCAGTCTCGAGGGTAACGCAGGATGGCGTCCAAATCAGTTTATCCTTGAATTTTTGAGCTAAATCCTTCCGAATGATGGTAACATTAGCTCCTGTATCAACGATTATGCTGCAAGGAACTCTGTCGATATGCCCATTAATGGATAGTCCGTTACTGTTGCCACTCGCTGCAGAAATCTTGAGTGCTTTAAAACAGGGTTTTTCACCATGATTCAATCTCAGCTCCGCATTATCATCATTAATTTGCTTCCTCCGTCGTTGCTGGAAAATGATCTTATTATCCGTGCTCTGGGGTGTTCTGAAGTTCTTTCGTACGTGGCCTTCAGCTCCGCAGTTCCAGAACTTTGGTTTGTTGTTACTCCTTTTCCATTTCATTTCATTTAATTGCGTGTTTGCATCATTCGTCTTATTTTCCGTGCTCTGTGATGTTCGGCAGTTCCTTCGTATGTGCCCTAACGCACCACAGTTCCAGCATTTTAAGGTCGGTATCTTATGACCAATTTTCCGCTGCAGGGCAATCAGTTGTCTTGTTAAATCATCTAAACGACCCATCAATTGATTCACTGGCTCTTGGGCTCTTACAGCTCTGACTGGGTAGCGATCTTTGCGAGTTGCTTGCTGTGCTGCCTCGAATTTCATGGCGTACACCAGAGCACTTTTTAGGTCCTTCACATCAGCCATTCGCAGTGCTTTCTGTATTTCAGGATCCCGAATGCCGTCGATGAAGTATTGCAGGGACAGGATTTCTCTTGTTTCCGTCGGGCACTCCGAAAAGGCGAGGTGGGACAGCCTTTCAACATCCGTGGCGAGCTCCTGGAGTGTTTCCGTAGGCTTCTGTTGACGGGATTTTAACTGAAGCCTGCTATAATCTTTTAAACACTTCTCTCCAAAACGCAGCTCCAGTACGAAAAACAGAGCTTCGAAATCTAGCCTTTTGTTTTTGGGAAGAGTCTGAAGGATATCCGCTGCGTCTGCTCTCAGAGAAGCGGCAAGATGACAGGCCTTAGCTTGGGAATCCCATTCATTAGCTTCTGCCACTATAGAAAATTGTGTCTTATACACTTGCCAGGAGGTCTTCCCATCAGATGTCGATAGCTTCAGAGAGGGATGCGCAGGCATGGCTAGAAATTTAAAAGTATCCGAATTGCTTCCTGGTGTCGCTACGAATTTCTTCAAGGTATCAACTTCTTTCGCAACTGCAGAAACTTTGTCCTCAATTTGTTGTTCGATTTGGTGTTGAACGGCAGAAACTCTTTCTTCAATTTCTCCAACTCTGTTTTCAACCGTGTCAATTCTGTTTTCTATATCTTCAAATTTGTTTTCTATTATGCATATGATTTCTCTTTTTATTTCCTCTTGACCAGCTTTCATTTCTGCCTTAACAGCCTTCATTTCTTCCTTAACAGATTCCTCCATCTTTTCTTGAACAGCCTTCATTTCTTCTTTAACAGATTCTTGAACAGCTTTCATCTCCTCTTTAACTAATTCTTGGCCAGCTTTCATCTCCTCTTTAACTAATTCTTGGCCAGCTTTCATCTCCTCTTTCACGGAATCTTGGCCAGCTTTAATTTCTTCTTTAAATGCAGCAAACGCTGCCATGAATTGCCTTAATTGTTCTTCCATTGCTCTAGTTAATGGCATTCAAAAATCCCACTTCTGACACCAAAAATTGTTACGTGCGTACGGGTTCGTTATATATTGAATGCACAAGTCGTTAAAAAGTTAAAAAAAAATTTATTCTTTCCACAAGAAATAAATTAAAATGCTGAAATATTTCTTCACAGATCTTCGCACAATATCACAATATCTCAAACGTTTAGCAAAAACTCAGTTCAAAACAGATAAAGTAATTCTATCTCACAGCGAAATCGCTACAATCAATACAGCATTAAGTAAACAAACAGCAGTTCGCTTTTTACAGGTACATGTATAACAGCAACAACAACGACTGAGATGAGGTGTTTCACCTCGGCTTTTATAAGCTTTTTAATTATCAGTAGAACAATCACGATATTTCTAGATTTTTCTGGATGGCAACAGTAATTAGGAGATATTTATTTATTAAGACATCTCTTTTATTTTTAATGCTATTTCTTTTCGACGCAGCTGTCTTTTCAAAAATCGTCTGCGTTGCACGGGGAAATAAAAAGGAATTTTAATTGCAATTCTAAATAAATAGCGAAATAAATGTGAAATTCGTAACAATATGTAATAAATAAAGGTAACATCCAAAATGTTAAAAAAAAGCGCTTTTGGATGTAATATAAAATCTGAAAGTTTTCAGGGTTTTTTTAGTCCAAAGGGATTTAGTCCCGAAGGACTATTACTTTCGTTTTGGCATTTTGCGTCGGAAACAAAAAGGCGTTGAATCACTTTTCAATTTAGTGCTTATGTTTCTTTGTCAGTTAATGGAATTGTATTGGGCTGGCTACTGGAATTTTTGGAATTGTATTATGTTGGTTATTGGAATTGTATTATGTTGGTTATTGGAATTGTACTGGGTTGATTATTGGAATTGTATTGGGTTTAGTTTAATGTTTGTTTCGTTCGGCAAATTATCATATCATTAAGTAAAATCCCTTTGGACGTAATCTAAAATCTGAATCCTTTCAGATTTTTTTTTTTTTTTTTTATTATTTTTCTGTTTCTTTTTTTGATTATTTATTAGTCCAAAGGGGCTTTGTCCCTGAAGGGCTATTGTTTTCATTTTGCGATTATGCGTCGGAAACATTAAATGCCGGTTCACTTTTCAAACTGTTGCCACCAAGTATTGTAGCCCTGTATTATATTTAATGAAATTAAATAATGAAGAATGTGCATAAATGTTTCTCGCATTGTGATAAAACGACGGTACCTAGATCCATCGAATTTTGAATGACGTAATCCTGCTGAGAATATGGGCATCTGGAAGGCTGAATTTGAAATTTGGAATTTGATTTATTATTGATTTCATAGTGTAACGTCTTGTTTAGTTTGTTCCACTTAAGAACTTCTATACTAATAAGTACTCACTAAGTAGACTCAACTAATAAGTACAGCTCAAGAATTCAAACATTTTTATTTTTTTTAAACATTTCACGTGACATTAAGCTGGCACAACAACACGCGCTTCACAACAGACAGATTTAGTATGAACGCCGTTACAGTTATAGTTATTTTAAATATACATCACATCCCTTCCTTCAGTTTATATAAACAATAATAAATAATGACAACTAATATCAATACAAGTACATTCACAATATGCTATACAATAAACAAAGTTACATAATAATGATATATGCAATATGTTACATTATTTTATTCCATGACAAAGTCTCTATACCTTGAAGGTTGTCTAATCAACCGTCCACTTCTTGTTATTGTATTATTGGACAAATTATTTTGTTGATTTTCTATATTAATAGGCACAGAAAGATTATCAGGACTTCTACTTGAATTTTCCTCTTTATCTTCTAATATATCATCATAATCATTATTAACTTTATAAGGTGATTTTGAAAATTTTATATGGAGTCTGTTTCTTCGTAATATTTCCCCATTTGAATTTCATACAATATAAGGTCTAGGAGCTTTATGTTTTAAAATTATTTCACCGTTATCCCATTGTCCTGTTCTAAAGTTGAACAAGGTTATACTATCTCCAGGTTTTAACTCAGGCAGTTTCTGTGCATTTCTATCATACTAATATGTTTGCCTAGCTTGAAGTGCTCGAAATTTAGAATAAGGTTTGTTTACTTTAGTATTTAACAATTTATTACTGATAGGTAATTTGGTCCTTAATCTTCTATTAAATGAAAGTTGTGCAGGAGTCAAATTTATTCCACTAATTGGGGTATTTCGATATTCAATTTAACCTACACTTATATCTTGCACTTTTCTTATAATAGTTTTCACTATTCCTACGACTTTCTCAGCCAGACCATTACTTTTAGGATATCTGGGGCTACTAAATTTAAGTTCGAAATCCCAATCCTCAGCAAATTTCTTAAATGAGTAGCTATTGCAGGGATTATTGTCGCAAACGACTTCACTTGCAATACCTGGCAAAGATGCATTTTAACTTTATCATGATTTCATTTGCTGTCTTATCTTTTATGTTAGAAACCTCAATCCATTTAGAGTAATAATCGATAACTACTAAGTAATTTGGATTACCAAATTGCAGGATGTCAAGGGCAATTTTTTCGAATGGTATAGTTGGAATTTCATGTTGCATTAGAGGTTCTTTTTGATTTCTATTTCTGAATTTTTTCGAATGGTTTAGTTGGAATTTCATGTTGCATTAGAGGTTCTTTTTGATTTCTATTTCTGAATTTTTCACATATTTTTCACATTTGGAAACAAGCTGCTCAATGTCATTTGCCATACCCGGCCAGTAAAAATTTCACGGACTCTATTTTTACATTTCTCAATTCCAAAATGCGCTTCATGAATTAACTGCAACATATCTTTTCTCAAACTATAAGGTACAACTAATTTTTCATTAATAAATAACAAACCGTCATTAATGTAAAGATCATTTTTAACCTTAAAGTATGTTTTTACACTATTGTCTACTTTTTTGTAACATTTCGGCCAACCCTCTATAATATATTTCATAACTATTTGCAAATCTGGATCTGCTTCAGTTTCTTTCCTAAATTGCACCACTCTTCTTTCACTCATAGGCAAATATTTTGAAATAATCTGAACAACATTTAACATTTCAGGATCATCACTAATAGTTTCATTCACAGGATATGCACGTGACAAAGTGTCAGCAAAAAGCATTTGATTTCCTGGAACATAATTTATCTCAAAATCATACTTTAGTAATTTTAAGATCATCCTTTGCATTCTAGAAGAGATTTTATGCAATGGTTTCTTAACAATTGCCATTAACGGCTTATGATCACTTTGTACTGTAACTTTTCGTCCATAAACAAAATTGTGGTACTTTTCAAAAGAAAATGCTATGGCCAATAGCTCTTTTTCAATCTGTGCATAGTTTTTTTCACTGTTAGTCAGGCTGCGCGAAACAAATGATACAGGCTTACCCCTTTGAATTAGACGCGATCCTAGGCCATCCTTCGAACTGTCGCACTGTATAATTATATCCTTATTACCACTGAAGACTTTTAAAACTGAAGCTTTAGTTAAGAGTTGTTTGATATTGTTAAATGACTCTTCCTGAGTCTCTCCCCAATTAAATTCTACGTTTTCTTGAATGATTTCTCTTAAAGGAGCAGTAATTTTAGATACATTAGGTATGAATTTTGACAGAAAATTTAACATTCCTAACAACCTCCTTACTTCAGTTTTTGATTTTGGTGTTGGCATATCAATAATTGATTTAATATGACTAGGATCGGCTTTTACACCTGACTCAGAAATAATTTGGCCTACATATTTGACTTCCGGTACCCTATATTGTAATTTATCAGGTTTAAATTTTATATTTAGAGACCTAGCTCTTTCAAGAACCTTAGAGATAATTACATCACGAGTAACCTCATCAGATCCTGCAATTATGATATCATCAAAATAAATTTCCACATCCTGAATATCACCAAATAATTTTTTGGTTTCTTTTCTGAAATATTTTTGGGGCGGAGGAAATTCCAAATGGCATTTTATTAAATTTATATCTTCCATAAGGGGTATTAAATGTACATAGTTCAGAACTAGTTTCATCTAGTGGTACATGCCAAATCTATCTTTTAAATCTACAACTGAAAATACTTTTTTACCTTCTAACCTACTAATTATATCATCTGGAGAAAGAATTTGATAGTGTTCCCTTTTAATTACTTTATTTAGATCTCTAGGATCCAAGCATAATCTAAGATTCCCATTAGGTTTTTCAACTATAACCAAACTTTGTACCCAATCAGTTGGTTTATTTACTTTCTATACTATTCCTTGTCTTTCAAGTTTATTTAGACTATCTTTTAATTTAGGCTGTAAAGCCTGAGGAACACGTCTTGGGGGTGTATTACTGGTATTGCATCATCTTTAAGGGTTATATGATTACGGTTCATCAAGAAATTGCCCTGTACCTGTAAATACATCTTTATACTGAGCAATGAAATCATTTTTATTCATGATATTGCACTTTAAGGAATCAATCCTTTCAATTAGTTTTAATTCAGAACAAGCTGCTAACCATAATATATTCTTCGATCTTACATCAAGAACATAAAACTGTAAAGGCACATTCTTAAGTTTTTCAGTTCAACAATTAATTATAAGATATTAAAACATATAAAGGTAAAATTATTTACTTCTGCACCAGTATCTAACTTAAAATCAACCTTGAAAGACTTGTTATTTACATACATTGTAATACTTTTCACCCATGTTTCACTTACCTTGTGAATGTCGTTTTTACTTCATCATTAGAATTTGTTAGTTCTTTGACTGATTTTGCATTTATTTTAAATTCACTATGCCCGTTTACTCGTGGGTCTACTATCATTACAGAGTCAGCAAATACACTATGTTCATTATATTTGGTATTGCAACTTCATAAATGTTCTTAGGACACCTCGCGGGAAAGTGGTTCTTTACTTTACATTTCAAACACGTCTTTCCGAAAGCTGGACAGTCCCGATATTTGTGTCTTCTTCCGCATTTCTTGCAATCATATTCTAATGTTGATTGTTTCTGCTGCGACGACAATTTCGGTGACACTGTCAGTTTTGATTGACGCTGCTGTTTTCTATATTTCTTCACGCTGTTTACAGTCTCTAGATCATCTTTCAAGTTCGGGAGTTGCTCATTGCTTGTTTCAGCGGCACGGACTATTTCTATAGCTTTTTCTAATCCCAGGTTAGATTCTCTAAGCAAACGTTCGGTCAGACTTCTATCGCGAATGCCTAATACAATACGGTCGCGAATCAATCCATTTCCTTGTTTAGCAAACTCACAAGTTGAAGCTAGAATCTTTAACTGAGTGACATAACATTCAATTGTTTGTCCTTCTTGCTGGCCACACGAAAAGAATTTGTAACGTTCATATACGACATTCTGCCGTGGTGAACAATAATCTAAAAAGATTTCAAGACCTTTTCGTACTTCTCTTTATTCTCAGGTGGCTCAAATCGAAATGTGTTATAAATTTCGAGTCCTTCAGTACCCAGTAAATTCAAAAGAATTGCAATTTTAGTCTTATCTGGCTTGGCATCTTTTTCCATTGCAAGTAAATAGTTTTCTAGCTCTTGCTTCCATTTTCCCCATTTTTCTTTAACATTTCCGACGGAAAATGTTAGCGGAGTAGGTGGTCTGAAATCCATTTTATTTCTGACACCATGTGACGTCTTGTTTAGTTTGTTCCACTTAAGAACTTCTATACTTTCAAAGTAGACTCATAAGTACAGCTCAAGAATTCAAACATTTTTATTTTTTTTAGACAGATTTAGTATGAAGGCCGTTACAGTTATAGTTATTTTAAATATACATCACACATATTTTGTAAAACTTTAACGAATTTTTGATTAACAAACTTAATGATTTTAAAGCGAACAATGGCAACGTTGTACAGAAAAAACATTTTTATCTCCAGCGCGTGAATCTGTGCATAGGAAATTCTAAAGGTACGCTCAGTTTAAAATTATTTTGCGATATTGTTCCTTAATTGAATTTTATGGTTTAAGTGAGAAGAACATAGTATTTAATAAATAAAAGCAACACACAAAATGTTAAAAAAACACCCCTTTGCATGTAATTTAAAATCTGAAAAATTTCAAATTTGTTTTTAATTCTTAAATCGATTCTTTCAAAAATATGTACCTTCCTCTAGTTTATTTTATTTTATTTTTTTCCAATCTTGCCTGATGGCCTTTTGTAGGGCTCCAGCACTTCAAATTTAAAAATTAAGTCCTGACTACAACCAACAACTGCGGAAATAAAAGCCAAGTAAGGAAGATGGATATGTATATATATCTCTATATATTCATTTGTAAGGAAGAGGAAGTTTTAAACAACTATTCCTTAAGAGTACATTTGATACTGTAGTTCAAGAGTAAAAAATTATACCATGCTAAAATAATAATACAAAAATGAAAAAGTAAAAGAACCCGACAAATAAAACGTAAGAAACTATAAAGACTGCAAAGGAATCTACTCTTA
>KK112519.1:94123-167442 GCA_000611955.2 Stegodyphus mimosarum | reverse complement strand
TATAATTTTAAGGAGAAAAATGTATTTAATCATGATTTGTAAACCATGTAGCATGAAGAAAATTCTCTCATAGCTGACTTGAATAAAAAAATTTTTGAAAATCTGTGTTGTTGTTTCATTTTTTATTATTAACCCTCAGATTTATATGTTTAGCGACTACCATATTTTGCATACATAACAAATACATGAATAAAGAAACTACGGATATAGAAACAGCTAGAAAAAAAAATTTTTTTTTTTTCAAAGTACATGAGTCATTTATATAACACGAGGGTTAAACAACAGAACAGCAGTTTATGAGAAGAATTTCCTTCATGAAATCATAAAAGTGTTACTTATAGTTTTAAAAGAGAAGTAAATTTCTGCACCCTTCAACCCTTAAATTCAAACCATAAGTTGTTCCCTTTTTAACAATAATTTTAATGATTAGATTAGTTATTTTTTAAGAATTATTTGCATAAAAGTCATCTGTTGGAAACTAAACAGTATCAATAGTACATCAGAGGAAAGGCAGGTAAAGGAAAATAAACTTATTGAAAGATTTCTTTTTTGTTAAGGTTCTTTTCAATATGGCGTGTTTTTAGGAAGATTTAAAGTTACATATAAGAATAGCAAAATATACACTGAAAAGGTTAAATTGAAAGGCTGAAGTTATGTTTACTATTATTTTATAAACCGTTTAACAGTCCCAAATTAAACATGGAACGAGTCTGCTTTATTGATGGCACTGTTTAATACGTAAATGCTCTGTGTTTATAAAAGGTTCTTCTCATTTGGAAGTAGTGAACAGAATTGTGCTTTCATAAGGTTCTCTTCCCATTTTTAACTTCTGATGTATAGGATTTTAAGATTTACATGCTTATATGTCAAAGCTATCTGCTGGAAAAACCGGGAAGGCTGAAGATTTTTCATATCATTCCAGAGGCTTCCAATAAATTTCCAAATCTCCTGGTTTTTAATTTTCTGAATTTAGATCATCTCTTCGAAAATGAATTTTACCAATGTCACTGCAGATTATGATCCCCTTATGGGAATTTGAGTATTTTCACATAGTAGACTGCAGTTTTCGATGTCATTGTGAAAACTCGAACATAATTTTCTGCAGGCCTAAAGTACAATATTGCTCACATAAAGGCAGCACATGCTTTTACAGCTTTCTGCTTCTCTGGATCCTTTTGTCAATGTGACTGTAAATTATGATCCCCTATTGTAATTTTAGCATGGTAGTAGAACACTTGCTGCAGTTTTTGATGTCTTCTAAATTTAACCTTTTTGTGCACCTTGCTTAAAGGCAGTGTCTTCCTTTTTCCTTCTCATTGTAGGATTTTGATGCGGAATTTGTGATTCTGATTCGTTTTAGCAAAAATGTTACTATTTATATGGGGAGAACAAGAGTGTAAAACCCCGAGATGGGTGCAAGTCTTGTATGGATAAAGAACGATGTTAAAAAAATAGCTGTCACTGGATGTATCATTAAAATAGATATGAAGGTACTCAAATACATCTTTCTAGAATCATCAAGTTCAAAACTTTTCAATAGGGGTTTGGATGAATAGAAAGTGCCAAAAGAGGTTTATAACTATCACAGAAAAATGAAATGCTACAAATAAAATTTTGATGATAAATTCTTAAGTAAAGCTAAAGAAATGTTGCCTTTTAAAACGAAAAATAATGCAGATTCTGTTTTTTTTTTCTCTAAGTTTCTGATTAATTTTTATAAGACCTGGTGTGTTAACATATGTTATTACAGATCATTTTAAGAAGACTTAAATAACATTAAACAGATTTTTGTAATTAATTTTGCTTTAAATATATGACTGGTACATGTTAATTTGTTGTTCAAAATTTTAATTGAATGTATTATTCATTGAATCATATTTTAACTAGTTTAATAACAAAAGTTATGCGTTTGACAGTTAAACCTGAATTCGAATGGCTGAGCAAAGTAAGTGATTAGAAAATCAAAGAAAAAAGGATCATTTATTGCAGAAAAAAGTATACATGAACGGAAGTTTTAGTACTCTGCTGGACGACCTCTAGTGCTAATGCACAATATAATGCAATACTAGGGGGCATTGAGACAAGTTCTGTATGGTGTTCTGAGACATCTCATTCCACAGTTGCTGTAAATGCGTCTAGTTCGACCAGTCTCGTAGGTTGTCCAACTTACTATCCCAAATAATACCAGATATGCTCGATTGGTGACAAATCTGGGGATCGAGCAGGCCAGATAAGGGTGTAAATGTGGCGGAGGCAGTCTTGTGAGATCTGTGCTGTGTGTAGCTGAGCATTGTCTTGTTGAAAACAGGCTCCTGGGGTCCCTGCCGTGAGTGGCAATACATGTGGCTGAAGGATGTCATGGATGTACTACTGCTGGCCTGTCATTGTGCCATGGATCAATATTGGGGCGACCGTGTATTGTATGCAATGTCACCCCAACTGTGGGAACAGTGTGTCGCTGTAAAGTGAAGACAGGATTGAGGTGTTCACCACATTACCTCCACACACGAATGTCATCACGGGCCAAACTGAATCTAGATTCTTTGCTGACGATGAGTTGGTTCCATTCCGTTAAAGTCCAATCATGTCATGCACTACATCACTCCAAATGGAGGTGTCGGTGAGTGGGTGTCATAGGCGCCACATTACCAGAAGTCCTTCAATCAGGCACCTTGCGATGGTTCAGGAAGACGCAAGAGCCTGTAATGAAGCTGCTGCCTGTGTCTGGATAGCGGCCAATGAGGCAGTCGGCTATACGTGTACGTGTTGTATGATGTGATGGTATTTTCGACGACTGGTATGTTGAGGGTCTGCTGAGCCAGGTTGTCATGTAAATGACGTCTCTTCTGTCCATTGGTTCCAACACCTCCTCACAGTAAAATAAGAACGTCTTACCTGACGAGCCACTCGCTGAGCTGACCACCCAGCTTCCATCATCCCGATGATTCTTCCCCTCTCGAACTTTGACAGCTGCTCATATTGGCTTCAATGACGGCATGTCTACCTCAGTGTTTCCTTAGCAAAAGATTAAATACACTCAAACAAGCTCTGCTTACCTGTTTTATACTCCAAGAAGAACGAAGTTCAATGCTCTGTAGTGGCAATCAAGCTTCATATCTACCTGACAAGTACCTACATGCCAAGTTTCATTACGATCCCATAATTGTTTCTTGGTGCACAAATTTTTGTGGCAATGAGTGTATGCTGTGCTTTAATATATCAAAATCAAAATGTTATCATCTGTCATAGTTTGTGAAATTATAAGAAGCAAATCTGCCGCCTTAGCCATTTTTCAAATGAAATTTTCGACCAATATTAAGCACTTTAACTATTTCTTAAATTTTGTCTGTCTTTGAGAAGTAACTATATCACAAAAATTTCTCATTCTGACCATTAATCCTCCAGCCCAATGATCGCCAACTTTTTTTTCCTAGAAGGCATATTTCAGAAAGCAGGAGTTCAATGGGCTGCAATAATAATAAAAGTGCAGTAAAAGCCCAACTATCCAGCATTCAACTAACCAGAATATTTTCGAATTTTAGGGGGGGGAAAGAAAAGTCAACGAAACAATTTTGTAACTGAGATATGCAATGCCATTAATATCAAACAGTTTAATTTAGCAACAGTTATGGATGACCGTGATCTCACAATGCAACCATAAGATGCTGATTTTGGTTTAATGTAAATTCAATTACTTATTGATAAGCCAGTTTAATTTTTGTGAAGAAGGATATAAGTCTTTTTTTCCCTTACATTTTGAAAAAGTTTTAGTTTAAGAATGTATGTGTAATTTATACAAACATATAAATGTTGTAATAATTAAAAATGGAAACTGAAACATGTTTATTGAGATGATTTCTGTTACTGCTTAATAAATAAGTGCATGTTACAGTTTATTTATTTAAGTAGCTGGTGATTTTTGCTTGCAACAGTATCTGATGCAAAAACATCAGATGCATTGTGGGCAAGGTGTATGAAGTTTTAAAATACCTCTCGTAAAGTATCCTCTTCTTTTTCATTTGGGTCAATCTCCATTGAAAATTGCAAAGTTCATATGCCTTTTTAAACAATTGGCTTAACGTCTTGTCCATTAAAAGCTCTTTATCTTTTCCATTATCGCTGCGTTTACCATTGGCTGGTGTTATAAAACCAACTAGTTCATCATTTGTCATTTCATAATCATCATTCTGTTTTCGGCTAATTCTTTTATTTTACTTTCTTCCATATCTGAAAATCCTTTGCCATCAATTGCTTTTGCATTTTGCTTGGCTTTATTTTCAGCCGATGGAAATCCTTTAAAATTGTTGATGACATTTGAGCAGAGTCGATGCCAGCAAGCTATTGTTGGTGAATTATTGATTCCCACTCAAGGTTAATTGTTTCTCTGCAGTATCTTGTATTGAATTGCTACCAAAATGCCATTAGTATGTCATGCTTTTCTTCACCTAGTGCTTTATCTGCAAAGATATAAACATGCCTGACTTTAATAGGCTTTGAATTTTGATTCCTTGATCCATTGGTTGAATTAAAGAAGTAGGATTAATTAAAGAAGTAGGTTGAATTAAAGAAGTAGAAATTCGGTGGAAGGAATGAAATCTTTATAATTAGCACCATGTTCTGTAGCATTATCTAGAATTCGGAAAATTTTAAAAGCCCAGGTTTTGCTGTTCTAAGCAGTGCATGTCTGAATGAATTTTCAAATTCATTAAAGAGGACTGTTAGAACGTAGCCGTTGCTCTCGCATTCAGCAAATTAAATTGAGATAATAAAGATACTATGTATACATAGAATTGTGTTTGTCAAGGGTTTACTGCAATTCACTGTATTTGGAATAAGATGTTTTAGTACTCTAAACTTGATTTGTCTAGTCATTGTGCTACAGTAGGTGCTGCTGACCATGTTTGTCAATGTCTAATTTGATAACATTTACAGAAATTAATTGTATGCTCCTCCTAATCTTGATACTCAAAGACGTCCCTTATTCACTGGAAGAAACCATGCAAATGTAAAATTTAAAATGAGTTACAAAAGCAGCATAAGTTTGGAGTAGATGTTTGCAGGGGATTTTTTTCCTTTTCTCCTCCCCCTTTCTTTTTTTTAGAGGAGGAGGGAGAAAAAAATTCTGCAGTTTTTTTTTTCTCTCTTTAAGAAGAGAGACTTAAGTCTGATCATCCTCTAAATGGATGCAATATGTCAAAATCTAAGCTAAACTGGGTTGCATTTTTGCCTAATTTTAAATTATTGCCTAAAATTGAAAATAAGCTCTTTCATAACATAATCTCTTTCTTACCTGACGATATTTTACTGATTCTTGCCTATTTTTATAATGTATTTTAAGCTTGTTTGGCGACTTCAGTTTAAAAAATTATTTGATGATGTTTTAATAATATTAAGTGAATTATAAATCAATGCGACAGTGTTTTCCCCAAGTTTTCATATTTGAATGGGCAAGATTGTGGCAGTTTATTTACAATATCCAAATGATAACATTAAGCAATGTCTATGCCACTAACTTTGTCAAATGTTTAAAGATAAAAATGAGGTTTAAATGTAAATATAAAGTTTTAAAATAAAAATTTAAATCAGGTTTAAATGTAAGGTTTAAAAAATTATTCGATAATACTTTAATGATAATGTTAAGTGAATTGTAAATCAGTGTAACAGTGTTTTTCCCAAATTTTTATATATGAACAGGCAAAATTGAGGCAGTTTATTTATAATATCTGAATGATAACATTAAGCAGTGTCTACTGTAGCTAAAGTTATAAATTGCATTTTTCAGTTGCTGTACAATTATGAATTGTTATGTTGTCCAAATATCTCAAATTATGATTAAAATACAATATAGAGTTCGAGATCTAGACTTGTCAGGACTTTGGCGATTTGGTATTTTTTCCAGGTATTATATCATCAATTTAATCTAGTAAGATGACACATAGAAATTATAAAATTAAAAATATGAAATAGAGATCTATAAAATATTAAAGCATTTATAGAAATCAGTTTTACAAAGAGAGGGGGGGAACTGTATTTATTTGCTTTATTAAACTTTTCTTTCAATTTGTGTTGCTTAATTTGTTTTGCTTTTTGTGATAATGCTTTCATTTTATAATGAGACATACTTTTTTATTCAGTTACAAAGTTCCATTACTCAAGTCCTTTAGTTTGGCATGCTAAAAATTCCCATTAAATTGTCGCTCGAAATTGTTTCTTTCTCAGCAAACTTTCTGTCTCTTTCTTCACTATTGATAGCAATATTTTCTGGATTTAAAGCATTACTAGAGATTTTGCCATTCATTAACTGATTGTTTGTCGGGGCTTTGTTATTGCAATGGAAAACTTCTGTTATAGCATCTTTATTTATTGCTCCACATTTCTCCGCAAATGCCAATTTGCGGCAAAAGACCATTAATTAGAAAATTTACTTTTTGTTTGCAATACTCAAAACCTTACAAATTCAGAGGCATCATTATAAAGCTTAACTAGTGACTGCTATATGTTATTGCCAATGTATCATGAGATTGGTGACTAAAGACATGTTGTTCCATTAAATTTTGTCTTGCTTCTGTTGTATGCTGACGAAATTAAGCTTGAATTCTATTTGTTTAGTCCTTTATTATAATTATGACTATTTCCTGCCCATGCTTAAAACTTATTTGAGTCCCAAATAAATAAATTTCCACATATACTCAAAACCCAAAATTTTACTAGAAATTTTGATGCCTGGTGTAGTTTCTGTGGGTCTGAAATTCTGCTTTCTAGGCACCTCCTTACATTCTAAAAAGTTTGCTGTCTCTAAATTTTGTGTCATAATGACTTCTATAAATTCCAAAGATTTTGCTATTCTTTAATTTTGATGCTCAGTTCTCTAAATTCTAAAACTTATGCATTCCCTGAATTCTATGCCCAGTTTCAGCCACACCAACTCTGCCACCAATCCTGGGCTTAACTGATTAACAAGTCAGTTATCCTCAATTCAAACAGCAGTGTAATGTAATCTTTTGACCTATGACCTATCATTTAAAAATCTGTCTTTGGCATATGGAAAGAAATTTCTCTTAAATTTCTCCTTTGCAAACTCAACACTTCGCTGCAAAGTTAGCCAGAGTCTGTAATAATTGCCAAGTTAAACATAAAAGATTATTGTGCTCTTTGATATTCAATTACTGATATTAAAAGTAAAATGTAAACAAAAAAGAAAAGATGGTTAGATATTAGCGTACAAATCATTTCTAAAATTGTGATGTGTTGATAGTCATGCATTAATGAAAGCAAAAAATAATAAATAATGATTTGCCATTTTGGTATCATTACTGAAGTGGACTCATCACATGTTTTATTGTGAAAAAATATCAAATGTGCAAACATGAAGCACAAAGAAAAAAAGTGGTTGCTAGTGATATAGAGATCTGGATTTTAAATCATTCCAAATATTGGATGTCTAAATTTTGAACTTTGTACTACAGTTGAATGGCAGGCACCACATTGCTGATTCCTGCTCTAGCTGGTCAACCATACATAAGTGGCAGGCCAAAAAAACTGCATCACCTGCGAAAAAGGGTAAAAGTATGCAAATAATGTGTTTTATATAAAGATTATAATAAAATAAAGTTGTAGGATTAATAAATTATTTGCACTTAATTGCTCATTAAAGTGAAAGATGCAATATGTAACAAAATACAGAACAAAGTAATATTAATGCACAAATTTTGTAGTTACTGTAAATTCTACATAACTGCAGTCATATTACTTGTACTTAAATATGTAAACATGCATAAGTATCGCTTCAGTATTTAGTAAATCCTCACAAGCTGCTATGACAACCTTATAGTGGTCGGGCATAGAAAACGTCAATTTCTAAATGTAATCCTGGCCATTTCTATGGATCCAAACCCTGATAATGATTTAGTGCAATTTAATCTTAGTAGCACGCTTCTGAGCAGCAATTTTTACTGGGATTCAGATGAGGATCATTCCGAGGCCAGCCCAAAACATTAATACCAGATTTTGTCAGATAGTTCTCCATCCAAAGGTGGGAAATGGGAGGAAAATTACTTTTGTAATATCCGTTATGTTGTGGAGATGGAAACCTGTAAATGAGGCAACTAATTTCTTGTATGACAGAGTGCAGAGTTGTCTTGGAAAATGCAATTTCTAGCACCTTTAAAATGACCCTGAAGAACTAGCTTTAAACATTTCCCCAAGGTATGGGTATAAACTGATGCATTCACAGTTCCAGTAATAAATTTCAGATGTTTAACCCGTTTGATAGATATGCATCCCCAGACCATTTGGCTTGTTGGTAATTTCACAGTAGACAATATACAATCTAGATGATATCTTCACTTTTATGTCCCTGAACATGCAGTTTACTGTCTGAGCCTTGCAGGCTGAATTTAGATTCATCTGAAAACATTATTGAGTCCCACTGAGTCTTTGTCCATGAAACATGCTCTTTTGCCCACTGCATTATTGTAAGTACAGGCTTTTTCTTGGGGTGACATGCATGCAGACTGTATTTCACAAGGCATCTGGACTGTTTGTGTGCTTAAATTAAGAGCACAGTCTTTCTCAAATTCAGCTTTTAAAGCAGCAGTACTTGCATGATGTTTACAGAGACATCTGTTTTGGATACAAGCATTAGGTCATCTTTTTCAGGCCTAATCCAGCCCTTCTTTTAACATCACCAATTTCATGCTCCAATTTAATTGTTCTTGAGACTGTCGATTGATTGTAGCCAATTTTTTTAGTGATCACGAGTGCTGAAGATCCTTTTACAGCTAAAGCTACTGTCACATGTTTTTCCCTTGCATCAACTGAACATACAGAGCCATCCTTTCATCAATCAAAGAAAGAGATGAATGACAGTTTTCACTTTTGCCACGCTATTTATAGAAATTGGGTAACAAAGTACTTTGGAAGTGCTGTTTGATGCAATATGAATGTGGATCGATTTCACATCTTGCTTTATAGCAACTAAGATTATTTTATGTGAAAGAATAATGTGTTATTGCGAAATGTTAATTTTTCAAGATAATCACCCACTGATATATCATGGAATATGTTTTGTAACACTTTTAAGTAAATATACACTGAGAAGCCATCTATACATTTTTCAATGAAATCAATCATCTGGATGATATATAAGTTGCATGGTTAAGTAAGAGTGATAATTAAGGGCAGCTAAAGAAGGTCAGGAATCATTCTTGCACTTACTTTTGTGAATTATGGGAAAGGCTGCTGATCTAAGCAAATTTGATAGAGAGGAGACTGTAATGGCTTGAAGACTAGTAACAAGTATCCCCGAAACTCCATGACTGGTAGGCTGTTCATGATCTGCCATTGTTAGTATTTATGCAAAGTGGATAAATTGATGGTGAAGCCAACAATAGATGCCAAGGTGTTGGACATCCACCTGTCATCAAAGGAAAAGGATGTTGGAGACTGTGCTGCTTGGTACAGCAAAATCGGCACCAGACAGTGGCTGACAGCCCAGTACAATGCAGGTCTAAGTGCTTCAGAACACACAGCTCAGCAGACACTATTGGATATAGGACTGTGCAGCAGAAATCGCACTCGTGTGCCTCTGTTGAAGAAGTGTCGTAAGCTACACCTACAGTAGGCCATGGAACATCAAGACTGGACCATAAATAAGTAGAAGACAGTTGCCTTGTTGGATGAATCATGATTTTTCATTCATCACGTCGATAGTTGTATCAGGATACACCATCTTCCACATGAACAGTTGCTCCCCTGTGTATAGCAGCTCATGCACAGGGTGGTGGTGGCTGTATTATGTTTTGGAAAACATTCTCATGGGTGGCTTTGGAACTCTTAGTTGTGGTAGAACAGACTATAAAAGCTGTGGATTGTCTGACCATAATCAGCTCCACCCTTGCATGGAGTCTGCCTTCCAAACTAGAAATAGAATCTTCCAGCAGGACAAGACGTCATGTGACATGAGTGGTTCAAGAAGCATAGGGATGAATTATAATTACTGTCCTGGCCACCTAACTCAGCAGATCTTAACTTGATAAAGCACATTTGGGATGCCATGAAATGGCAGCTCTGAGCTCAGACACACCATGTTAGAGTATCTTGACTTTATGTGACTGCTGACATTTGGTATAATCTGTCTCCAGTCATTTAGCAACTTCTCAAGAATTTGTGGCATTCATGTAAAGTGAGTTGCAGCTGTTTTACAGGCTCGTGCAACACGTTATTTAGTATTTGGTTATAATGTTTTGGCTCTTCAATGTATGTATGTGCATGTTGGAATATGCTCTGGAAATTAAAGCAGTACTTTAAAAGAAAAAAGAATCCAAAAAACTTATTATTAGCATCTCCACCAAAATGTTGCAAAAAAGTATTAGTGACGCAATTCACCATGTTTGCTAAAAAGTATTCATGTAGTAACCTAGGTATGCACATAGCACATGTGTGTTTGAGTTCACATGGATTATCACTTTTGAAATTTAATGATCATATTCCTGATTAGTATTTCTTTTTACGTCAAATATATTTGTTTTTGCCGTAGTAGAACTGTTAAGTTTGCGTTTTTTTATTTCCATCATGATGGAATGTGTGGTGAAGTTTCCAACTGTTTTGGGGCGATTGTTATGGTAGCCATTGATGAGGAATGCCAATGCACACCATTCCTGAGGTTGGGCAATTCCCAGACTGGTTTTTTTTTTTTTTTTTTTTTTGAAGACAATTTTTTGGCTGGTTTTTTTTTTTTTTTTTTTTTTCAGTGAAGACAATTCGCCGTACATATGCAAAAGACAACAGCATATAAAATCAAGGAGTGTTTGTGTTTTCTGTGGAAAAGAAGAGTGCTGAAAAAATTGATGACACTGGATGTTTTGTTGAAATAGATTTAAAGGCATCCAAATCTTTCTCTCCAAAGTCAGCAATGAGTTTGAGACTTTTCGGTGTGGGTGCAGAAAATAAAAAAATCTACGAATACAGGTATATAGAACCAGATACAGGTAGAATGGGCAGGACACTTGAATATCACTTTTGATCATACAGGTATAGTCCTGCCATACTATGCGGTTCTGCCCCAATTTTGAGGGAGAACACCCCAAAAGGATGGTTTGAAAATTTTCCACCAAGGGCATTTTGGTATTATAATCCAGAAAATGCCTAGTAGGATTTATTTGGTTTTATTTAGTGCTCTGCCCATTTTTGTACCTCTGCCTATCAGCAACTCCGATATATATTTGCAGTGGTGTGTCTGAGAAGACATATTTGAAATGTTTTGGGTTCTATTTATTTTATACTTATGCCTATTCCTCTTGCAAATAAAACATAAATTTTAAATTTTGTAATTCACCGTAATATGATAACTTCGGAAACAATCCCTTTTTTGAAATCTGGGCTTATTTAGTCAAGTATCACACTAGTTTGACATCTGACATCCTTTGTTTTCCATTTAATCTTATCTCAGAAGTTGAGGTAGAAACTCCTGCTCTATCCTGACGAAAATCTCCTATGAGCTGATGGATTTAAATTTTCTGATATCTTAAATGCATCAGTGCTTTCTGTTTTTTATCGTGTTGTACAATTTTATAGAGAATGTATGAATTTGTTATTGATACTTCTATAGGAAAACAGTTTCCTTCACCACTTGAGTGGTTTATTCAAAGAACAACAACTTGGAGGTATATTGATCAGCCCCATGAACACACCTTTGTGCATCCGACAACTGTAATTGGCTTTTCTCTTCCTTCTTTTGTTGCCACCTCGTATAAACCTTTTAGTGGCTATCATTCCAGCATTATACAAGTTGTCTAGCAATGACACTGTTCTTTTATCTCTCCAAGCTAAGTGCATTGTATATTCTTTTTTGTATGTGACAGTGCTTTTTTCATTGAATTTCAGTTCCTTCAGTGGTTTTCAGAACTGTTTAGTTTTGCAAACATTGCATGTCATACATAATGTGACATACATAATGTAATGACTCTTTGATACATAATGTGACTACATGTTAAATTTAAAAACTAATTTTTAAATAAATGTATCTTCATATTTTGTAGGTACATTAGAGTCAACTAGTGTAAGTGCTTTATAATTTCTTTTTGAATTTTTATTTTGACTCAGAAACCTGAAGCCAAACTCCCAAAACCCAGGAGTTCTGCTGAACAGAGTTTGAAGACCACTGGTCTTTCTGAGAGTTCTTGAATCGTATAATGTGAATTTTCCGCAAAGGTTTCTTTTAATAGGTGCTTGTTTACAGAGGATAGACATCCAGACTCGGCATTATGTTTAATGCTGAACTTTTCATGTTTAAATTTATGAAGTATATTCTCCTTCCTTCCAGAATGCCTTTGTGATGTAATGGTAGTACACTTGGCACGTATTCGAGAGCTTGGTCTCCTGGTGAGAGCATTACACATTTTTCACATCTCCTGCCTCAATCCTTATAGAGCAAAAATTTTATAAGCTGTCTGACTAGTGTTTTTTTCTTTTTTAAAAATAAAGGATAAAATAAAGGAACATAATATGATAAATATGAACTTTCAGGATATCAATTTTTAGCACTGTGCTGAAAGAAAAATTATACACTAGATGCTGCTTACTGGGATTAAGGTTGATGCTATTATTTGTGCATTGTTAATGAATTGCTAAAGTCCTGGCTATTTGTATACAAAAGCATAAAAAATAGAGACGGTATTTATACATTTTTAGAATGATTTCAGAGCCGTGTAATTAATGTTCAAAATGTAAAGGGTACTTCATTTCAGTTTCTTCAATGTTCAATCTGATAGCCTTTTTTCTGGACTAAAGGTACACATTGTGATTTTTAGGATAGAAGGACCTTTTTGTAAACTCAAGATTATTTTCTTCCTCCTTTCTGCATGATTTCGGAAGCATATTCGAGACATCCAGAATTCGAATCACTATTTACGAAGACATTACTAATTTTTCACATTACTGCGTCGAACCTATAACGTATATGCCCTACAAATTTTCCATTGCTCTTCCACTAGTTTTCAGAGTCTTATCAGTCGTAGTGGGTCAGCACTTAGAAACCAAAGGCACAATAGTTTATAGGTGAAACATAAGGCTATTTTGGAAGAATATATAGAAAACGTGTATATGCAATTCCTATAGTTTTTAGAGTTTAAAAATATGTTATTTATAGTCACATGAAGTTTTATTACTTTAGAATCATAATCTGGTAATCATGAAAAATTTATCATGCTACAAATATTTTTCATTTTTAATTAATACAAGTACACTGATGAAAAAGAAATCCCTTCACCAAGAAAAATTATTGTATAGTAAAGAAATTTCTCCAATGCATTTGTCTAGGTAGCATATTTAATTCATTAAATTTTCAAGATCACAGGTTAATGCAAGTGCGGGAAGAGCAAGTGCAAGAAGATACGCTATCAGAGGAAATGTACATGGAAGTCTGCTGATTTTAATTAAGTGCTCCATTTTCCATAAATCACACCACTACCACAGCTTTTAGCTATTGAAGCCTTAGCTATAACACTCACGCCAACACTTCACAACCAATCACCATTATCTCTACCTATTTTCCTATACAAACCCTGTTAACACAGATTTGCAAATATTACTGAATACTTACAATCGAGTTATCATAGGTGGAGATTTTAATGCACACCATTGAGTTTGGAATTTCTAGGATATAAACCCACACGGACGCATTATAAACAAATTTGCCCAGGCGGCCAATGTTAACCTAGCATTCCTAACCAAACCAACACACTGGTATTCGTAGACCATTGGTTATCGATTTCTTTATTTTAAAAAATATTAACTCGTCAAGTTACATAGAAAGCTTGACTGAAGTGTCATCAGATCATAACCCTGTTATGATGAAAATCCATACCAGTACCTACAGTACACCACACAGAAGAGCCCTTATTTCTAACTGAGCAGGATATGCCAAAGCTCTAAGCACCACACAGTACTCATTCAATACGATACAAACGAGAGATGAGTTAGACGCATTTATGATTGATGTGACTGAGGGGTTACATAGTACATTGATGAAAAATAGTAAAGGAGGAAAAAAGATACAAAAATGGTGCTATATGTGAACTTATCAGAAAAAGAAATTATACAGGTAAACAATGGCAGAGATCTAGGTGCCCTGCTGATAAGACCATCATGAATCACCTAAACCAAGAAGTCAGGACTCTAAAAAAACACGGACAACTTGACTGGGCCAGACAATTAGAATGACTTTCAGCAGATGATAACTCTGTCTGGAACGCGGTTTCTAAATTTAAACGATGCAACACAAATACTCCGCCCATCAACGGCTCCAACGGAATCGCTTAGACTGATTTTGAGAAAGCTGAGTCTCTTGCAGATAACTATGCTTCTCAATTTCACACTCACAACATTTCTTACTCACAAATAGAACATGTAGTTAATTCCGTCATTGCACAATTCCAATCAGAAACACGCACCAACAACATACCCCTAATCATGCCTTCAGAAATTAGTAGTTATATTCAGAAGAGGAAAAATCGCAAAAGCGCAGGACTGGATAAAATTAGCAACAAAACGGTCAAAGAAATGGGACCAAAAAATGCTCTGCAAATTCACGAAATTAATCAACGCAATGTTCAGACTACGGTACTTCCCAACCAATTGGAAGACAGCAATCATCGCACCCATACTGAAGTCGGGAAAAGACTCCACCCTTGCTACATTCTACAGACCGATAAGTCTGTTATCAACGCTAAGCAAAATCGCAGAAGCAGTCATCCTGAAACGTATCCAGAATTTCATAGAAGAAAATAACATGCTAATTCAACAACAATATGAATGTCGAAAGCATTCTACGACGAATCAATAATACCGGGTGACGGAACTTATTGCAGATGAAATCCAAAAGAAGCTCATCACTGGCACCATCTTTCTTGATATTTCGAAAGCTTTTGACTGCATGTGGTTAGAGGGGCTTACATACAAATTAATCACTCATGGATTCCCAGATCACATCATAAACCTTATAAATTCCTATCTCTATGATAGAAACTTTGTTGTTCGTTATAACAACAGTCATTGGGTATGAAAAGTAACCCTTGCCCGTTTACCACAAGAATCGTTACTTTCACTGACTCTTTTTTCACTTTATACGAACGACGTTCCTTACAGCCCCCTCACTACACTATACTGCGATCCTACATCAAAATGCGTGTATGGCCACAGTTGTACATTACAAGAACATTATATACATTATACAGTTATACATTACAAGAACACATCCAAGCGCTAGAGTCCTGGAAGGGGAAATGAAAAATTAAAACCAATGTAGGAAAATCAGAAGCAGTCTACTTCACGAGCAAAAGAAATCTCGACTTAAATGTCACTGTCAAAATGTATGATACTAACATTCCCTGGGCCAAGCAAATCAAGTATTTAGTCATTATTTTAGACTAAAGCCTCACATGGGCTCCACACGTTATATATATTTTAAATAAGTTTTGGGGTACTAAAGCATTACTTAACCCACTAATTTCCCGAAACTCCATTCTTTCTATAGAAAACAAAGTACTCTTGTATAAATCCATGTTGCGACTCATCATAACTTATGCCTGTCCCGTCTGGGGTTTTGTTTGAGACTCTAAAATGAAAACGATTCAGCAAATGCAAAATGTAACTCTAAGGCAATTAGCAAACTGCTAGTGCTTTATAAGAAATGAAGCAATCCATAATGAATTGGACGTTAATCAGATTAGCAATTGTATTGCAAAAAAAAAAAATCTTTAAAAACATCAGCGAAGTTAATAATAGCTCTATTCCAGTTATGAATTGCAATTGCCAAGATGGTACCAAAGACTGGGTGCAATTCTATTGCATTTAAATGAACACGTGTAATTAATTAATGTGATCTAAATCAAATAATTATTAAAAGAGGCCACTTATTATTTTACTCCCTAATCTCTTTACTTTCTTAAATCCATATCTAAAATTGCACTTCTCACTGTAAATTAAATATTTCTATCTTCAACCCGCCCACCATCCAATGCCTGATGCACTAGGTTATGCATTTATTTTCTAGGTTCAGCATTGGATGCTCAAGATCTGGAATAGTAAGCTCCGCCCCTCTGACCTACCTACTCATGCTCGGACATCCCTCTACCATTTGGTACTTCGAAGGCTAGCAGTATGCATGCTATCCCCCCCCAATACCTATAATTGCTGTTTGCAGTAGTTTCATTGCTATTTTGTCACCAGCATCTTCAACCGAAGTAACTCAAAGTTAACGAAAACTTATCAACATACGAGAATTAATCTCAACTAAGAACTTATCGATATGCCATGCCATAAAAAGTTATGTACATTGCTATGCTACTACATTCAGGATGCGGCTATCGCCCAGAAGTCTGATTCAAGTGACATTTGTACCCAAGTCTTCAAATGTGAAATGCTGGTACATTACTAACTGGTGTAACTGCTGGAGTTTTGAATGCAAACATGCATGCATTGTCATACAGGAGCTGGATATTAGTTTGTGAGATGGATTTCTATGTATAAACACATTGTAAAAACACATTGTGATGTATAAACACATTGTAAGGTTTACCTTATGTTAATTAACAGTTATTTTAAGTTTTGTATCTTTCCTATCTTATTCTAATTTCAGCTTACAATTTCCTGCCAGAATGGGAATTCAGAAATGCAGATAATGCAAATGAGAATGAGTACTATTTAAGTCGTGACTTAACCGACTTCAAGAGAGAGAGTCTGATGCCCTGACTAGCGCGCGTTTGCCTTCTGGCTACATCTCTCTTAGCTGTTATTACGCTCGGCCATATCTTAGGCCCTTGCTAGGCTTCGCCGATTTAATTAATATTTAGGGGCCAACTAGCTTCGGCTATATTTCTTAAGAGCTTTAGTTAATTTAATTTTAGTTCAAATTATTAGTATTTAAGTTCAAGCCCGAGTGGGGGCTTTATTGTAATGTTCCAAGCCGGAACTGATTGTAATTATACTGAATAATAAAGGGTTTTAAACCCTTCTCAAGTCTCACGTGTTCTGCTCACACTCAGGCGATTATTCGCTTGTTGAGTGTTCGTGGAGTTGAAGCTAGAACTTAAAGATTTAAAGAGTTGAATCTCACATCTACAAAATTTAGTTTATCTAGCACAACTCCTTCTTGGTATTGGGATTTCTTTTTCCATCAGTGTAATAAGTTGCCACATGCCTATAAAAATGTTTTCTTGAACACGAATTTTCTACAAATCCATGAATAAACAGCTAATTTAAAAAAAAATTGTATTGATTAATATTTATAAGTTTTCATTTAGTTTATTCATGATGTTTCATTGTGAGTGGAATTTTTTCATTGATTTTTAATTTGCTTCTTCTATCAAGCTGAAATTTTGTACACCGACAGGCACAGTTTGCTGATAACAGTGCAACACGAATTCTAGAGATTCTGTGAATAAAGTCCTCATTTTCAAAACAATGATATTGACCAGTATTTTTTATAATGACAGAAATGCTCATGATGTAATCTCTTAAAAACTAGAAACCTTTTTCTGTGTGATATTTTACTTTTAGTTACACACATTTCGCTCTTCTATTTCTGTACAGCCCCTCGATGAGATTTTGGATTTTAATATCAAACATTTCTGTCAATTTTTTGTCATACAGGAGTCAAACGTTTTATGTTTCATTTTTTATGGGAAATGCACAGTGTTTCTACGTATCAGTTTAGGGACTGGAGGAACATGGAAAAATTTAGATTTCATATATTATAAAAATTACTTTTTTTTTAAGTTTAAAAATAGGAAAATATTAGCTTTGCATTATTTATAACAGTTTTGTAACTAGAAGTCGATGTCTACGATGATCAGTGCCGAAAATAAAGGCAAGGTAAAGACTTGGTGTGCAATGTTCAAGAAAGAGGTCAATCTTCTTGTCTGAGCAAACTCGTAGAAGTACAACTATTTCATATTGACTTCGCATGAAACAATATTTAGTCACATTAAATAGCATCCCGTATTAAAATATTTGAGTGCATTTTGAAGTGTGATGTTCGTGATTACCAAAATCACATTTTCGTTAACTTAATTGTTATTGGTGCAGAGTTTACAAATACACTGGTGTGCAAAAATTAAGGACGAGACGTTTTTTCAATATAATTTTGTACAAAAGCTTTCCAAATCAACACATTTAATACCGTAAGATCCCCAATACGTAAGGACATGAGTAATGTAAGCAACACTTACTAAAAGAGAAATCAGAGGGATAAAAAGAAGCTTTATTGAAAAAGTAGCATGGAGCGCAATGCGACTGAAGGCCGAAACATCCCTGTGATGGGTGTCCAGCAAGAAACATCCGGTCTTTAATAGGGGATATGATCTCCCCTGACTGCTAGGCAGGTTTCACATCATTTGTGCATGCTGGATATGTGGTTGTTAATGAGCTGTTGAGACACTGCTGCTCGTTCCTCTTGCAGCACCAATCGCAGTTTCGGAATCGTTACTGGCGATAAGTTACGTGCTGCCACGGGTCTCCCTAGTAAGTTCCGTACATGCTTGACGGGATTTAGATCCAGAGACCTTGCCGACCAATCCATGTGTTCAATATCTTCACTCTCCAACAGCTCTTCGACAGTAACTGTGCGATGAGGTGGAGCGTTGTCGTCCATGAAGAGGAACTGAGGACCCATAGCCCTTGTGAAAAGACGCATGTAAGGAAGAAGAACCTCGTTACAATAGCAGTCCCAGGTGACGAACCTCCTTGGGAGATATGAAGGTCGGTCCGGCTACCAAGCATTATGTCTGCTCGAACGAGAACTCCGCGACCTCCAAAACAGTCCCTTTTGATGATGTTGAAGGGGTTATTGCGTGTTCCCCGCTCTGTCCAGATGTGTATGTGTCTAGAATCGCAACTCAGACTAAATCTGCTCTCATCTGTAAAGAGTACTCGTCCCCATTCATTGTCTCTCCAATTCCGGTGTTCCCGGCACCACAGAGAACGCCTTCTCCGATGGGCAGGCGTTAGAGGTACACACCGTACAGGGCGTCGTGCAAACAGACCACCACCGTGCAGTCTTCTGGCCACGGTAAAACGCGATATCGGTCGTCCAGTCGCCTGTGTCGTGTGTCTAGCGATTTCTCCCGCTGTCTGCCGCCTGTTTCTTCTGGCCTGTAAGGCAATATACCGGTCATCTGCGGGTGTGGTTATTCGTGGACGACCACTGCTAAACCCCCGGTTAGCTGTTCCTGTAGTTTGAAATTGTCTCCAAAGTCGTGAAACAATGCTGTGAGCAATTCCGAACTCTGCAGCCACACTTGTCACACTGCGGCCTTCCTCCAACTTCCCAATGATTCGATCTCGGGTAAAAGCATCCAGATGTCGTCTAACAGATTGATTATTCGCCATTTCTCGCTGAGGCAGCAACTCGGTGTGAGTTTAACTGCTATACGGCCTGCAATCTCTTTGCCAGAAATACTGATGTTACACCGACAACATGCTTTATACTACTCAGACACTCCCCCATTGCGTCTACCTGCATATCTGCGCATGTGCTACCGTACATCACCTTACTTAATCTCCTGATTGGTCTTTCTGTCCGCTCTGCCTCTTCGTTCAGCTGATATGCTAATTTTTCGACTTCGTCCTTAATTTTTGTACACCAGTGTATATTAGTATTTCGGTAAAGAATAATTCTTTAGAACACATTTAAATATGTTCTGCAAGAGGCATGTATAGAATGTGGTGATTGAGAGAAAAAAAAAAGAATTGAATCATGTCCTTGCTAGACAAATGGCTTGCATTTATTCTTTGATTCCGTTTGATTTCTTTGATTGAATTGTCAGACAGAACTCTATTCAAGGCTAATGCTTGTTCATAATTGTAAATTCGTATATTAGATGGAAATGTGTAATTGAGGGATCTAAACCAGTTTTCCAGCGGGGTCCATGAAATTATAAAGGGGGTTAGTGATGATCAAGCCGAATGTACAACAGCAACACTTTTCGAAATAAATTTTTTTTTAGCTGAAGCGTACGAGACTATTGCCATTCAGAAAAACGTAAGATATATTTATCTTTCAGTTTTAACTGATGAACTCAACAGCAGCTCTATGAACAGCTCTATGAAAACCATGTGTGGCTATAGTGAGAAATGAAATAGTTTTATTTTCGAAGAAAGTTTTAATCTATATTAAATACTTTTACTTTATAAAGAACTTTTAATCTATATTAAATACATACATCAGACGTAATTTCAAATTTAATCTGGAAAGTTATTGAGTAATAAACTAGTAATTTAAAAGCAATAAATATAGTTACTAGGAATATTTTTTCTATTTTTTAATGTGATTGATTTAAATGATCTATAATTAGAAGTATTCAATATTTTTATGAAATTACTCATCTGGACTTATTGAAATCATTATATAACTTTTTCTTTTTAATGTTAGCTATCTTAAATGGTTGGCCACACAAGCGGCTAGTTTTTTGTAGTAGTAGTATAGTGAATATGAAAATATGTATGGTAACCTCTAACACTTTACTCATAATTCTTAAGATATACTATTTTGAAATATTTCATAATTTTGCTGTTGCATTGAATTTTATGTGACGTAAGTACGAAGAATGTGATATTTAATAAATAAAGTTAACATACAAAGAGTTAACAATAAAAACATAAAAAGAGAATTATGTAAGCCAACTTAGGAAGAAAATTGAACATTGATAGAATGAACTTGAAAAAATTTGGAAAAAAAAATGTATGCTATCACTTAAGATTGCATTAGGCATTCTAAACATATGCTGCTGTTCTGCTTTTAAAAATTTTGCGATTTTGCTATTGAATGGTACAGAGCATAAATGTGAAGAAAAAGATGCTTAATATTAAAGCTAAAAAGACCCCAAAAAATGTGGGGTTAGCAGGAGTGACTGCAAGAGCAAACTGGCAGACTGCAAGCTCAGCAAGAGCATAAATCTTAAGAAACCCTCTTAAACAACTATTAAAATTTTTTTTTTAATAATTAAAGCTAATACAGTACAAAGTCCGAGATCGGGACTTCGCCAATTCCGATTTTTCCGGATATTAGATCATCAATATAAATCTAGTTAGATGGCATGCAGAAATTTTAAATTTAAAAATATGAAATCGTGATTTATGGTCTAAAGGCTATCAAAATTTACAAAAAAAAAAAAAAAGCTTACTGCTTATTTGTTTACTTTATTAAACATTTCTTTCAAGGTAAGTTGTTTCAGTTGCTTCGTTTTTTGTGCTAATACTTTTTCTATAATTCTATTACCAGACATAATTTCTTATTCAGTTAAAAAGTTCCACTGTTCAAGTCCTGTAATTGCTGTGTCGAGAATTTCGACTAACTTGTCAATCAATTTTTTTTTGTTTTGTTTTCAGTAACCTGTCTGTCACTTTTTTCACTACCTGTAGCGGTATTTTCTGGATCTAGAACCATAACTACAGAATTCGGCGTCCGTTAATTGATTGATGATTGGGGCATTGTCATTGGAATGAAAAACTTCTGTTATATCACCTTCATTTATTACCGCTTCTCCACATTTCTTTATAAAATCCATTAATTGAAAATTTTCACCTTTGGTTTGCGATATCCGAAATCCTTCAAATTCGCGGCTGTCATCTTCATCATCCTGACGATGAAATATTGTAGCTGGCCATAAATTATGCCAAGGACTTTTTAAAGTACCCGAAGACACATCCTTCCTTGATCTTGCGATGCTCCATACAGCAGATTTTATTTAAAAATATTTCAAAAATTATTGAACAGTCTTGCCGTTCAAAAAATTTAACATGGATTTTAAAAATGCTACGTTGTATTACCATTTCGGCATGCACACTATTCCCATTTCCATAGGCTGAAGGATCCACCTGCGGAAAGGCATAGACATGCCCTGCCTCTTCAGTTCCAGCCCCGTGCCGTGAAGGACGTACGTCTATCATCTAAAATTCTTATTCCTCACTGATTATAAACAAATAGCTTAAGATTATAACAAAAAAGATTAAACAAAAAAGATTATAACAAAAACTATAGCTATAGCAATGGCCTTGCTATAGCTATAGTTGGCCTTGCTATAACCAAATTGCTATCTTCTACTCAAGTTCAACTGAAAAGTAGCCTTCTTTGGACTGTTATCAATCTGTTCGTTTAAAAATCACATCATGCCCGCAGAATTAATGGATATTTGCTCACATTTCTACATACTTTACTATATCCTGATTTAGCGCCATATGCCAATCAGCCTCTTAATCTCTAAAATCTTTCCTCTCTGCTCTTTGCTCTTGTATTTCATGTATATTATAAAATACCCCCAAAAATTTAAAAAATTACAAAAAAAAATTTACAAACTTTTTGACTTAATGATTTTTTTCTATGCATAAACTCTTTCCAGCTAATGTGGCTCTATGCATCAAACTGCATGCAATATTCCTATTTCTGCTCACTAAGATATTTTTATGATGTAGAGGTACATGGTTGAATCATAGGCACTCCGAAACACTTAATCATTGGCATTGGCAGGCTGAATGATGAACGGACAATTTGGAGGAAAGGTACGGATACATTATCTTTTACGAATCAGGTTTGCGCAATCAGGTAAAACAACTGAATTCAAATGTTGCCGAGTCTCCGGCATAAAATTATTTTCAATCCAATCGTTCCATTAACGCTTGTGTCATCCATACTCTTTTATTTGCACGATATATAACGAGGAAAATTGTTACTCCTTTAGATGCTCGAGATCGTGTATATTTTCCGATTACGAAAAGTTTGCGCTTGTGCGTTCCTGCAGCATTTGCGCATGCTAAAATTGTTAGTCTCGCTTTAGAAACTTTGACACCAGTTGGAGCCTTTTCTGTAAAGGTTGCCATGGTATTTGCGGTACATATTGCCAGAAAAGACCAGTTTCATCAGTTCTATAAATTTGTTCTGGAGATAATATTTCACTAGTAATGAGTTCAACGAATTCATATGCAAATAGTTCAGCAGCTTCAGTATCAGCTGAAGCTTTTTCTCCTGAAATTTATAATTGCTTTAGAAACAGGATACCTGAAATTGATCATAGAAACAGGACAACTGAAAACACCTGAAATTTTTAATTGCCTTAATGAAAACAGAAGTTTTTATTAATTAATTAAAATTTTTAAATTTGGTTAACCAACTTGTCGAATATGTGCACTCAGTTTTTAAGTTCATTTCTTCACCAATGGCTTAAGCCAAAATATTTCGTGAAGAAATGAATGAAATATTTTGCCTTGAGCCATTGGCATTGGACCCGTAAATGGCATGCGTTCGCTGTGACGTTGTCTAACCCATTCAATCATCACTTTAGCATAATGAACAATTTTTCTGTTATTCATTGCAAGTGGGCTGTCAGAATCCACAAGAAAATTCAAAAAGTTCCCTTTTCTTTTTTCTTATGTCATATACAGTTGACTTTCCAATGCCATACTCATCGCATAATTTTGAGACAGATATGCCTTTATCCATTTTTTGCAGCAATTCCACTTTTTGTTTAATGGGCATCGAAACATGCTTTCGCTTTGTAGATCCTATTGCAGCTCCAGAATTAGAAACTCTTTTCGACCTAATCGGAAAGTTCAAGCTTTAATTTTTATAAAATTGCTGTAATAATAACAGTCTGTAAAAATAATAAGCTGGTTCAAATTAGAAGATTAAGGAACAGCGCAATCTGCTATATTTACTGAAATTCCTTAGAATCAGTAAAGTATGTTTTTAGCCTAGATTAATAGGGTCTGCTATACATTGTTGGCTTATGTACCATGAGATTGGCGACGAAAGACAAGTTGTTCTGCTAAATTTTGTCTTGCCTCTATCCCATACTGAGAGAATTAAGCCTGAATTGTATTAGTTATTTATTATACCTACGTCTATTTCTTGCATGCGCTTTTAACGCTAATCTGAGGTCTGAATAAATAAACTCCTACATTAAGGCTTATCGAGGGCTGGCGCTAAATACCGTCTGATGCAGTTTCTGCGGGTCCTAAATTTTGCTACAAAACGTCTCCCTGAGTTCCAGTGGCATAGCTAGGGTGGGGCAAGGGGGGACGTGTGTCCCCGGCCCAGCATGCAGGCAGCGCCAAATTGATGCCACGAAATTTTTTAATGAAACGTTTTCCAATCTTGGCACACAGAAAGGGGCACAAGTTCTTCAGTTGTCCCTGGGTGCTGGAACTCTAGCTATGCCACTGCTGAGTTCTAAATTTTTGCCGCCCCTAAACTTTGGATCGCAGTGCTTTCCCTAGGTTATGAAAATTTTGTCTTCCCGTAATTTTGCCGCTCGGTGCTTCTCTAAATCCCAACAATTTTTCTTCTCTAAATTCTGCCGCCCTGTGCGTGCATACGGGCTCTGACGCCGGTTCTGGACTTGTGTGAATAACAGATAAATTATTCTTAATTCAAATAGCACTGAATGTAATCTTTTGGCCTATGAGTTTCATAACAAAATTTATTTTTAGCATATGAAAAGAAATTTTTTTCCGTCAACATTTCTTAGCCCATTTAACTTAAATCTATAAACATTGGTAAGCGTATTGGTAAGGTATTAACATTGGTAAGGTATTAAAATTATAATATAAAAAAATTCAGCCGTTGCTGCGTGAGTCATTATTCAGTTGTCATGTGTTGATAATCATGCGGTGATAAAAGTAAAATGTAAAAATAAATGAATAAAAATCTAAAAGCCTTCAGATTTTACATTATGCCCAAACGGCCATTTTTTTAACCCTTTCTGTGTTACTTTTATTTATTAAATATCGTGTTCTTTGTACTTAAATCATAAAATTCAATGCAACAGCAATATCACAAAATAATTTTAAAATGAGCATATCTTTAGAGTTTCCGATACACAGTCTCGTGCGCTGGAGATAAAAATGTTTTCCTTTCCGTACAGTATTGCCATTCGTTGCTTTGAAATCGTTGAATTGGTTAGTCAAAAATGATTTAATGTCGGACAAAATATGAAACAGATAATTAAACAAATTCCAAATTAGGGCTTCCGGATGCGTACATTTGGTGGAGGATTACGTTATTCAAAATTTGAAGGCTCTAGGTAATGTCCTTTTATCACATTGCGAGAAACATACATGCATTCATGAGGATTCTTCATGATTTAAATTTCTTTAAATATAATATAGGGCTGTAATATTTGGTGGCAACAGTTTGAGAAGTGAAACAATGCAGAAAGTGCATCAATGCAAAATGCCAAAACGAAGTTAACAGCCCTTCTGGGCTAATAAATAATAATTAGCCAGGCTACCTTCAGGGATGTAAAATCAACGATGTTCCTATGAAGAATGTTTTGGTTTGAGAGGTATGCCAAGCAGATACGCAGCTGCGGAGCCAAATTATTGATCTCACAAATATATGCTAAAATGATTATTTCTTCAATAACGAGGTATTTTATTTAGTGCCTAAGTGAAATTAAGAAATAGGACTCTTCACATGTTTTATTATGGGAGGAAAAAATCAAATGCGCATGCATAAAGCATACCAAAAAAAAAAGTTGTTCGCGGCTTTGAGGTCCGGATTTTAGATCATTTCGGATATTGGACATCTTGATCTCGGACTTTGTACTGTATTAACATCTTTTGGAGACATGGCAATGATTCATTATTCAAAATATTTTTTGAGATGGTCCATTTCATTTTTACTTTCTTGTGCATAGTAAAGGAAGTATTGTAATCTCGAAAAAATTCGGGTATCTTATTTCAACAAAAATACCCATTTTGACCACTCTTGAAATTATTAGATGATTTTTTTGCATGATATATGTACGAGTGGACAGAATAAAGGACTATTTTTTTCAAAACAAATTGTAAAATGGATTCAGAAATGATTTGTTTTTGTGATGTCTGTGTCTATTTCCCATAATTTAAAATTCTTAGAGCCATAGCCATAGAACTTAGCCACAGAATTTTTTATATGGGACTGTTATACCATTTAGTTGTGTACCTCCATTTTTTGTTGCAATCAGCCATTCCAAACTCAAGTGTGTGTGTATATATTTATACACCTAACCTCTTACCTGGCTTGGTGAACCATGTTTCTTATTCTTATATGTTGGTAAATTGTGCATTTTTTGGTTTAAAGGTGATTGAATTTTATTAGTCTTACTATATTCCGGTTAAGGTTTATGCCTTTTGTTAATCTGCATACAATAGTTTGTCAGGACTGAGTGTTCGGTGCATATTCTTGGCAAACATCTTTGTGAAACTCCTTAAGTCCTGATCTTGAATAGGGAGCTGAATGCAGCTATGTTCGGTAGTAGGATACTGTGATTAAGTTGGAGAATAACTGCACTTGAAAGGGATTTTAAATCCTCTTTTATTAAATCAATATTATTTACAACCACTTCCCAACTCGGGAGGGATACAGAAAGTAAAAGACCGCACTTGGATCTAAAATGAACATTCAGCTAAATTTAAAACTAAAGCTAAATAGAAATTAAATTAATCTTTGCTCACAGAGCTATACGCGGAGTTGGTCTCTAACTAAATGGTGCGTAGCAAGAATTACTAATACTAGCGCACTTGGATCTATTTCAATAAGCAAAAATAAGCTGAAATTTCTACTCCTTTATCCCCCTCCGGAAATTTTAAGACGGACGGGGATAAAGGAGTAGAAATTTCAGCGGACGCTTCAGATTTTGCGATTGGGGCAGTGCTTTCTCAAAATGGGCAACCCGTGGCCTTTTTCAATTGCTGACCACGAAAACCTAGCTTTCTTTCTTTTCAACTTCAGCAGCGGCTCAGCTATTTTGGCAAAGTCTTTAATGAAGGACCGATGGTATAAATACATACCAAGAAACGACGATAACTTCTTCGCTGTTTTAGGAACAGGATAATTTTTAATAGCTATTATTTTTGATTGATCCGTTTGGATTCCATTTTGAGAAATTGTAAATCCTAAATAACGTAACTCTTTTGCGGCAAATTTACATTTGGACGCATTTATCTTTAAACAAGCTTCATTTAACAATGAAAACACTTTTCTTAAATCTTGTAAGTGTTGTTCTAGATTACTACTCGTAATTATAATATCGTCAAGTATATGAACGTACTTTTACCGAGGACCGGTCTTAAGACGATGTCCATTCATCTTTGGAACGTTGCCGGCGCGCCGGATAAACCAAAAGGCATTCTAAGAAATGCGTACGTGCCAGACTTAGTTATGAACGCGGTTTTGGGGACGTCTTCGGGTTTTACCCCAATCTGAAAATAGCCACTCGTAAGATCTAATGTAGTCATGTATTTTGTTGACGAAATATTTCGAATTATCTCTTCGATTATCGGCAAAGGATATACGGGATATTTTGTGATGGAATTTAACTTGCGATAATCTGTAGCAAAACGCCACCGCTTCGGGTGCGTAATCGGATAATCATTATTTTTCTTGCATAGAACTACTGGGCTAGTATAACTGCTAGAAATTGGCGTGATGATTTTATTCTTTAACATCTCTTTAATATGATATTCAATTATTTCTTCTTTGACTTTATCGTAGCGGCAGGGCTTTTGCCTAACTGGCTGAGCATCCCCCGTTTCAATATTATGATTTAAGACCTGTGTGAAACCCGGTACATCGCTAAATAAATTCGAAAAGTCACTTACCAGGCACTGGAGTTTTTCTTTTTCTTCTGCCTGTAGGTGCTGCAAGTTCAGCTGCGGGGGCTTATCATTTTTCATTTCAACTGGCTTCATATTCGATGTTAACTGTCCCGATTCGAAATCTAACTTCGCTTCTGCCAGTCTAAAAAAATCCACACCCAGAATAATACATGTTTGCAGGTTTCGCACAATATAAAATAAAATTTTTATCTGCTCGTCGTTGATACGCACGAACAACGGTACTTTGCCTAAATAGCTACACTTCTCTCCTTGGGCCGCTATGACATCCGTTTCTCTTGCACTAAAAATTCTGTAACGGCGAAAGTGCTTCTTGAAAAATCTTTCTGAGATAAAGCTGCTTTGGGCTCCTGTATCTAAGAGAGCCGTCGCCGGTATGTTGTTAATTAGAACTTCAATCTTCGGTAAACTCAAATTTTTCACGACCACGGTGTTTAAATTAATTGTTGAAGGATTTTGCGCTACTTCGGACTTCTTCACCTTCCTCGAAGAAATCCATCTTAGTTTAAATTCTTCTTATTCTGGTTGCCCTCGGCATCTTTGCTTGTTCTTCTATTGAATTCCCTTCGTTCGCCGCTCGATTTAGGAGACACATCTTTTTTCGTCCATTGCTTCGCCTTATTCCCGTAACTCTGGTTTTGCTTATGCTGGGGTCTTGGCGAACTCCACTGACTTCTTCGCTCAAATTGGCGACGTCGTTCGTTGTCTGCTGTTCTTCGGCTTTCAAATTGTACTGCGAGCTCAAATAATCTGTCTAACGTCGTTGGGTTTCTTAGCTCGATGAAATCTTGAACTTGGTTCAGTAGCCTAGGAAGTATAATTTGAATAACTTCAGGATCCGGGCGACTTCCATACAAAAGCTTGAAAACTTGAATTTTTCTCAAAATAAAATTTGACAAATCTTCTATTTTTTCTTGATAGCGGCTAAAAAGTTCCGCTTTTAGTCTGGCTCGATCTCGTACGACAGGAAATGCTTTCACCAAGGAATTTTTTAAATTTTCATACGTATATGTGGGGCTTCCTGGTTCCCCCAAGAAATTCTTTACAATGCACTTGAACCAATTTAGCGCTTGGCCCTTCAAAACGCTGGTAGCAAGAGCGACTTTCTGAAATTCGTGAACTGGATATAGCATGAAGTGGGAGTTTAGCTTTTCCAGGAAATTAATTACGGCTGTCTTGCCGTCAAAATGGTTTGTACAATGGCATGGTTCATGGCTGCCCGCATGGTTTGTACAATGTAGCCAAATCCATCTAGGCCAGGAGGTGCTATCTCAGGATTCTGGACAAGCAGGTATCTCAGGTTCGTTTTCTTGTCTTTCAGGCCATCCTCTTAGTTTTCTTCGGGCGCCATTGTCAGGACTGAGTGTTCGCTGCATATTCTTGGCAAACATCTTTGTGAAACTCCTTAAGTCCTGATCTTGAACAGGGAGCTGAATGCAGCTATGTTCGGTAGTAGGATACTGTGATTAAGTGGTAGAAGAACTGTACTTGAAAGGGATTTTAAATCCTCTTTTATTAAATCAATATTATTTACAACCACTTCCCAACTCGGGAGGGATACAGAAAGTAAAAGACCGCACTTAGATCTAAAATGAACATTCAGCTAAATTTAAAACTAAAGCTAAATAGAAATTAAATTAATCTTTGCTCACAGAGCTATACGCGGAGTTGGCCTCTAACTAAATGGTGCGTAGCAAGAATTACTAATACTAGCGCACTTGGATCTATTTCAATAAGCAATCACGTAGCAAGCACTATGGCTTAGAATTTTAACTGCTAGCTGGTCAGGCGAACGTCGAATAGAATGACCGTGATCTGAGACTAAAAGCTCTCTCACACTGAGAGGTTTCTACCTTTTGCTTAAGTTGAACTTGGCTCCACTTCAAATTAGCATAAAGCTGAAAACGCGCGCTTCTTCTAATGGGAAGTTGAAACTGAGAAGAGATAGAAAGATTTAAATTAAAATAAAACTTTGTTAGTTTAACTAAAACCTTACAAGTTATAGAATTATCAACAATTTAGTGTAAGTGGCGCTAGGCCTAACGTGGCCACGATTTGTTTACATTTGAAACTCTTTTTAAAATGGTGAATTAAGTCATTGGTGTACCAACTTCAGTGTCTTTTTACCAAGTGTGACCAAAACTTAACTTTCAATTTTGTGAACTGAAAATTTTGTCTTCCTGCCGATTGGCTGAATTGCTGTTTTGGTGTAGAAGCTCTAATTTTAATTGAAAAAAATTTTTTAACTGTTTTTGACTGTACTTGGTGTTTTAGGTTTTTCTGTATTTTGCAATTTTTAATGAAGTTGTTTCGAGTTTTTATGTATTTTTTCCTTGCTGCGAAGTGAGAACTGAATTGATTGAATGCAAAATATATCTCTAATGAAATTCGAGGAAGTAAGTTTAAATGAAGTGCAACAAAAAATGAGTATAATAATAGGCCATAAGAGGAAGTCATGGTGTCCAAGTCAGATTTTTTCTTTTCAGACTGAATACAATGAACCAAAATTTCAGTCTTTATAAAAGGGTTTGACTGAATATTATTCAAAATTGTTTATTTTGTTATTAATTCTTATTTTTGTATTATTAATGATCGGCACCCTGTATAATATCAGGGTTTGCAGAGACCATCTTCTAGTCAGAAACCGTAGCTTATTGGTTGACTTAGGTGAACAGATCATGTTGAACAGGTGCCTGGGCAAGAGCCAAGTAGAACTGCATAGAATTTTTACCATATCTTGTGTTATGGCTAGCATTGTAATGATCGACATCCAGTGTAAAAATTAATCTATATTAGAGTAAAAGGCAGTGGAAACATTAGCATTTCAGTAGCCTGGAGCAGCAAGTTAAAATTAAGCAGTAGCAATCATAGCATTAGATGAAATCATTCTGGAGAATATAGTGGCATGCAAACATCTCGGCTGACATCTAGAGCTGATCTGGGGAACACAATTTCTAGGCTGGGTAGTAGTGACTAACCTGGTTATGGAAGATGTAACATCAGTCAACCTTAGTGGTACATCCTGGGTAACTTTCACAATGCTTTTGGGCATTCTTAACAAATGCTTTCAAGTGCTGTGGGGTTTTCATCTGAGTTTGGGAATGCTATGCTGTGATTCATATCACTCAGTCTAACTCTGAGCATGTCCACAAGTTTTGTCATAGTCAGGAGACTAAAATTGCTATATTTGCTCAAGCTTTGGGCACTTTATTAACTGTAGTACGAATTTGCCTATTTCTGCTTAAGTTTTGAAGAAAAATCTTCTGGATTTGAACCCAGGCCAAAAATTATGCCCTATCACCATTCAAACTGTTATGATTGGGGTAATAATTAGGAATGCTTTCTGCCACACCACTGGGATTGGGCTCGAATCCCTGAAAAGGCATTCAATGTTTGTAAATGTGTAGTGTCGGTCACTCAAAATATATAGTGAATCAAAGGCCCTCTCAAGTGGTTTGATGGTAGAGGAAGAGAGGCAGGAGATGCTCACATCCAATACCAAAGGGTTATTCATCAAAATTTGGGCAAAGCTGCACAGCTAGTGTCACGAGTCTATACCTGTATGACCAATGATGAAATCGTGGTGTCCTGCCCATTTCTGCCTGTATCATCATACCCACAGGGCACATGTATTCATTTTTAAAAATGAATTTTTTTTTTAAATTTTTATTTGTTTACTACCCTAAAAGGGCAATTTGTCTTGAAACATGATTTTGCGTTGTTTCACTTTTCATTCAAGTCTGTTGCCATTCGGAAAAGCGTAAGATAGTATTCTTATGCTTAATATTAATGTATGTTGAATCTCTCTGTAATTAATAAAGTATTTAAAAGCACTAGTTGCAGTTGTTAAGAATATTATTTTTTTACTTTTTGATCTTATTGATTAATATAAAAATGCATTTCATTCATGATATATCTAATTAAAAATAATCATTACTGATACGGAATTATATACATATTTTTTCACTTTTTAAATGTACAGAAGATATGTAATTTTCCTGTGTTAATCTAAATGCATATTCATCTAATATCCCCTAAAAGGCTTCACTATTCCATCTGGGCCATCTCTGTTGATAATGCCTATGGATAAATTATAAACTTTAAAAGAGCCCTTTTGGGCGATTGTTAAAATTTGAACCTTTTTGGATGTTTCTTTAATTTAATTTTAATATCCTTTTATTTATTTTAAAATGTGTTAATATTATATATGTATAGTTTAAAATTATTTATTAAAAGTCATTTCTGGGATTTTTAGTTATCATTTGATTTGGGCATTCTTTTGTAAATTAAAGTTTTTCTTGCAGATAGAACTTGGATTTAAAAGAATCTGCCTTCTGAAATTTAAGCTGTCCCATCAACTGCTTCCAAACCTGCTGGTTTGAAGGTAACATATTTTTCTGCATTCTTTCAAAATCTTTGTACATTGTTCATAAAACTTCTTAATTTTGATTTCTTAGTCATGCATCCAGTTATTCAATTGACAATTTAAAGAAAGGAAAGTATCCAAAATAGAATTTTTTAAAAGATTAGTGGAAATAGTTTTATTTAGCCCATCAGTTTTTTTCTTCCTGCCAACCTCTATGCATAAGACAGATAATGTTTTCAATCCAAACAATTTTTTTCGATGCTTGAAAATAAGTTTTCAGTGAAGAAGCATGAATTAAGATCTCCACAACACATTTTTACTGTTTTAATAGTGATGTCTATATCTCTGTGCGTATGTATGTGCCCATTATTTTTCTTCATGAAATCAATATCAAACTTCCAAAAATTTCTTTTTTCTGTATTTAAACTTTCTGCAAAAGTTAGTGTACATTTTGGTTAAAACTGGACAACCAGAAGTGGTACTTTATGCTAGCTCCTTAAACAGTTTTTAATGAAAAATAGCATTAAAATATAATCCAAGACTTTTTTATTTTAGTATTTAAAAACTTGTATATCGATGGGAACAACATGTTAGATTTTGGCTAAAACGGATAAACTAAAAGTTATACTTGAAGCTCTGAACAGATTTTCACTTGCCCTCATTCACCTTTCAGTTTAGACTTTATAGAACTTCACAAATTCCTCTGCACGACAATCTGATTAATGATGTAACTTTCACTCTGTTCCTGTTGGAGGTGTGGAAAAACTTGTTCCAAGCCCTATCTCTTCATTAATTTATCCATAAATTACAATAGATGCTGAAATTATTCCCATTTGCTTCTAGGCATATTTGGGTGTGTTAGAACATGACGGATGATACTGTTTGTGGATCTGTAAGATTGATATTGTGGATGGTTTTTGTGGTGCTTTCCAAGATGTCCAGAACACGTAGATTGTTAGCATTCAGTTTTTGATTTGCACATAAGCACTATAATTTCTCTTGTGATCATCCTAACAATAATACTTGAACAATGTTGGATGACTTATGAAACTGTAGTCGTGAGATTTTCATTTTTGTAGTATTTTTTTTAATTACTTGCTAGTGACTGTGTATATCTTATTTGTATATTCTGTTTTAGGTTTCTGTGAAACTAAAGTAAACTATGGCTTCCAACATATATTCATTTTACAAGCAAATACATCCACCAACAGCAGTTGAACATTGTCTGTATTGCAATTTTTATAATTTCTCAGAACAAAATTTGGTCATAGCTGGTGCAACTGTGTTGAGAATTTATCGTCTAACACCAGAAGCTGAGGTAAATTTTCATTTCTTTTTAATCTATATGTTTGTGTTTATATATACAAAATTAAAAAATGAACAAATAAAAAATAATAAATTTAAATTCATATTCCATTGAAATAGCAAAGCAGATTAAAAAACAAACAAAGTGGTGAATAGAATCACTGTTTAAAATTGAGAAAAGTGATATACAAATATAAAAAGTCTTTTAATAATATTAAAGTAACATAAAAATCTTAAAGAGGTAATTTACATTTCCTCGTGGACATCTTCATCAGGGGCTAGTCACCCAATAAATGTAAAAATCATAGTTTGTTTCTGAGTAAACTAGTGAACTGGAAAGCTAAAAATTTTTTAGTTACAAACAAATAAATACAGATTTTACAATATTTTTGTCACATTTAAAGGCATGTTATTAAAATATTACATTAAAATATTTATTTATTTTTTTTTAATTGGAGGTACTTTTAAAAATTTCTCTTATAATTCTTTTTTAAATTTCTGTTATACAGGATGGGCCATGTAAAAGTAGCCCACCTCTGGCTTATACTACAAGAAAAAGAACAAGCAAATGGATTGTTTTTATTCATTTATCCATAAATTACAATAGATGCTGAAATTATTCCTATTCGCTTCTAGGCATATTTGGGTGTGTTAAAACATGATGGATGATACTGTTTGTGGATCTGTAAGATTGATATTGTGGATGGTTTTTGTGGTGCTTTCCTTGAAGTCCAGAACATGTAGATTGTTAGCATACAGTTTCTGATTTAAATCTTTCCACAAATAAACACTGAGTGCCTACAAGGTGCATAAAGCATCATGGCTATAACCTCTTGTGTTAACAATGTAAGCTTTATGTTAATTAATGATTTATTTTGATTTGAATCTTTATTATAATTTCTTTCCGTAGTCTTCCCCAGATGCTTATTAGTTGTATGAGTATTTAAGCCGAAGATTTGAATATTTTCGAACTAGAGCTTTTATCAGTTTCACATGCAGCTCTTATAACGAGCTCTATGAAAATTTATTTCCAATCTAGCCATTTTATTAGGTGAAGTTAAAAGTGCACCTTTAAATTGCTTGACTACATTGCTTGAATTTTAACTTATATTATTTTAAATACTTGCGGAGTTTTGTTTCGTAAGCACAAATGATGTCTTTTGTTAAGTTTAAGGAGTTAATACAAAAAGAAATGCTGTTCTGTAAACAATTTATGAACCCAGGATTAAAAGACAAACAAAGGATTAGCCTGTGATGAGCTATGTTACCCCATCTTATAAGAAAATGCAATACATTTTTTTCTTTTGGTGTCAGTTTTAAAATTATTCAAAAGTGATCAGGTAAATCATAGTACAGTATAATTCAGAGATCCGGACGTCCAATATCCAGAATGATCTAAAATCCAGATCTCAAAGCCACTAATAACTTTTCTTTCTTTCTTTCTTTTTTTTTTTTTTAATGATTTACACATGCCCATGTGATTTTTTTCTTCCGTAATAAAACATGCAGAGAATTCCGATTCTTAATTTCACTTCGGCCCTAAAAATAAAATATCTCGCTGTTCAAGAAAAAATCATTTTTGCATAAATTTGTGGGATTAATAATTTGGCTTCATAGCTGCATATCTGCTTGGCATACATCTCAAACTGAAACATTTTACATTGAAACATCATTTATTTTACGCTATTAATATTTTATATCCCTTATGCCAACCTGGCGAATATTTTGCTTTCATCAACGCATGTTTATCAACACATGATAATTTGAGTAATGACTCATGCAGCGATGCATAAATAATTTTTTTACATTAGTAATTGGATAGCAAAAAATATGGTAACCTTTTATGTTGACATTACTCTTGGTGGTGATTACAGATTTAAGTTAAATGCGCTAAGAAATCTTGACGAGGAAAAACTTAACAAAAATTTCTTTCCAGATGCTAAAAACAGATATGTTAATGATACCCATAGACCAAAAGATTACATTTAGTGCTATTTGAATTAAGAATAACTGATTTGTTATTCACATTAACCAAGAACTGGCGCCAGAGCTTGTACAGCCACACCAGGTGGCATAATTTAGGAAAGACAAAATTTTTGGAATTTAGAGAAGTACAGAGCAGCAAAATTATAGGAATGACAAAATTTTTAGAGTTTAGAGAAATCACTGGGACTGAAAATTTAGATCTTAGGAAGGCACTTGGTAGCAGAATTTAGGATCCATAGAGACTGCATCAGTCGGTAAGATGTGTAGCGCCTGCCCTCAATAAGCCTTAAGTATATGTGTGAATTTATTTATACAGGACTCAGATAAGCCTTAAGCATGTGCAAAAAAGAGACATAAGTATAATAAATAACTAAATTAATACAGTTCAGGCTTAACTACTTCAGTGTGCGATAGAAGCAAGACAAAATTTAGCGGAAGAACTTGTCTTTTGTCGCCAATCTCATGATACATAGCCCATAATGTACAGCGGACGTTATTAAAAAAGGATAGAATTATACTTTATTGTATTTATTAGGCTAAAATTATATTTTACTGATTCTAAGGAATTTCAGTTAATATAGCAGATTGCCCTGTTGCTTAACTTTCTGATTTGATCCAGCTTATTATTTTTTGCAGGCTAGCATTATTACAAAAATTTTGTGAAAATTTAAATTTGAACTTTCGTTTATGTCAAAAAGAGTTTCTAATTCTGGAGCTGCAAAAGGATTTTTAAAGCGAAAGCATACTTCGATGGACATTAAACAGAAAGTGGAATTGCTACAAAAAAATGGATAAAGGTATATCCATCTCAAAATTATGCAAGGAGTATGGCATTAGAAAGTCAACTGCATATGACATAAAATAGAAAAAGGAATTTTTTGAGATTCCGGCATTCCACACGTAATGAATAACAGAAAAAATATTCCCTATGCTAGAAGTGACGATCATGACAAAGTAATGCTTAAATGGGTCAGACATCGTCACAGCAATGGCATGCATTGATGTGATACAGTGCTAATGGCTCAAGTTAAAATATTTCATGAAAAAATGAACTTCAAAACTGAGTGCACATATTCAACTGGTTAACCAACTTTAAAAATCGCCATGGTATAAGGCAATTAAAAATTTCAGTTGAAAGCTATTTGCAGATGAATTCATTGAACTCATTAATAGTGTTAAAAAGTTATCTTTCATAAAAGTTATCTTTCAGAACAAATTTATAACACTGATGAAACTGGTCTTTTCTGGCAATATATACTGCCAAATACACTCACGTTTGTGAAAATTGCAACACCAAGAAGGAATCGTCATAATTGAATGCAATTTAATACACAGTTGAGTGGTAGTGGTACAAATAAATGATTAAATGTTCAAAGCAAACAAACAAGAACAAGAGATCAGAATCAGTATTTTGTGTGGCCACCACGCGCCGCAATAAGTGCTGCTACACGACGTGGCATGGAGTCAAACAAAGTTTGAATGTCTGACTGAGGAAGAGCATTCCATATCGTTTGTACGCGTACCCAAAGTTCGTCTGCAGACGCAACAGGACGAGGATCACGAGCAAGACGCCGACCAATGACATCCCACACATGTTCAATTGGCGACATATCCGGGGAACACGCAGGCCAAGGAAGAAGCTGTACCTGCTGCGCTGCAAAGAAGGATTTAACAATCCGAGCAGTATGAGGGCGGGCATTGTCCTGTTGAAATACAGCGCCTGGCAAGCTTTGAAGGAAGGGAACAGCTTCGGGCTGTAGAACTTCACGGATATACCGGTTGCTGTTCAGATTGCCCACAATTCGTAGCAATTGAGATCGTCTATGATATGCTATGGCGCCCCAGACCATAACTCCGGGTGTTCGTCCACTGTGGCGTTCGATAATGCACTCCGGAAGGTGGCGTTCACCGGCATAGCGTCTGACACGAATGCGGCCATCATGGTACCACAAATTAAAGCGGGATTCGTCAGAAAACACGACATGCTGCCAATCAGCACGCCAGTCTCTATGCTGATTGGCCCATTGTAGCCGCAGGCGGCGATGGTCGTGCGTTAGGGGGATCCTGTATAAAGGAGTCCGTGCGCGCAGTCCACACTGCAGCAGACGTCTACGAATTGATGAAGCACACAATGAAACACCTGTAGCTATTGACCACAGTGCTGCCAATTGTCTAGAGGAAGCTGTACGGTCCGTCCGCGCCATGCGGACCAGGTGTCTATCATCGCGAGCTGACGTCACATTTCGGGGTCCACTCCCGGATTTCCGAGTTGTCCGACACTCGTCCGTCCACTGCTTCCAAACGCGCATCACTGTGCTGCTGTTACGCTGCACACGAGAGGCTACTGCACGATACGACAATCCAGCTTCACGAAGGCCGATGATTCTCCCTCGTTCAAACTCTGTAAGTTGTTCAAATCTCGCTCTCTTTCGTCAACGAGGCATAAGTACAGATTGAGTTAACGTTTACCACTAGCAGATAACCACCGATAACCATACACGCCTCGCTACAGCCGTCTATTTATTCGGATCCATCAGCCGTTCAGAGGGCGCTGCTCAGCATACGCATGCGCTACGGATTTGCAATTCTAATCATTTGCATATCATGCGCTACTTTGCATTTCCTGAAAATTTCAGCTCACTCGCGTAAGTCCTTCATGGTGTTGCAATTTTCACAAACATGAGTGTACCTTGGCAACCTCTACAGAAAAGGCTGCAAGTAGTGTCAAAGATTCCAAAGCGAAACTAACAATTTTAACATGTGAAAATGCTGCAGGAACACGCAGGTGTAAACTTTTCATAATCGGAAAAAATAAACGAGCTCCAGCATTTGAAGAAGTTAAGAATTTTCCCATTATATATCGTGAAACGAAGAGCATGGATGACACAAGCATTAATGAAATGATTGGTTTGAAAATCATTTCATACCCTAGACTTGGCAACATTTGAATTCGGTTCATTTGCCTTATGACAGAAAAATTATCCTAATTGTAGACAACTGTTCGGCTCATACTTCACGTAAAGTTTTAACGAAAAATAATGTATCCCTATCCTTTCCTCCAAACTGTGCATTCATCATTCAGCCTATGGATATCTTAACAGTGCATGTGCTGAAATGCAAATATAAAGTAGCATTTTTAAAATCCATGTTAAATTTCTTGAATAATGGCAAGATTATTCAAGAATTTTTTAAATATTTTAGTATAAAACCTGCTATGTGGAGCATAGCAAGATCGTCAGAGGATATGTCTTCAGATACATTAAAAAATGCTTGGCATAATTTATGGCCAGCTACTATATTTCCTTTTCAGGATAAGGAAGATAATAGCCGCAAATTTGCAAAAAGGTTTTCAGATATTGGAAACCAAAGGTGAAATTTTCCAATTAATGGATTTTGTAAAGAAATGTCGAGAAGCATAATAAATAATGATATTACAGAAGTTTTTCATTGTGATGACAATGCCTTAGTCATCAGTCAATTAACGGATGGCAAAAAATCTATAGTATGGTTCTATATCCAGAAAATACCATTGCCGACGGTGAAGAAAGTAATGGAGAGGTTATTGAAAATGGAAAAATTTCTATTGATAAGTTAGTCGGAATTCTCAACTCAGCTATTCCAGGACTTGAATAAAATGGAACTTTCTAACTGAACAAGATATTATGTCTGTCTATAGAATTAAAGAGAAAGTCTTAGCACAAAAATTGAAACAACTTAAACAACTTACTTTGAAAAAAATGTTTAATAAACTAAACAAATAAATATTAAGCCCTTTGTTAGGGGTAAATTTTGACACTCTTTAGATCATGAATGCTTCATTATTTCATAAATTATGACCTCATATTTTTATTTTTTTAAATTTCTACATGCCATCTTACTAGATTTAGACTGATGATCTAACATCTGGAAAAATTCCAAATCCAGAATTGCCGAAGTCCCAACGAGTCTGGATCTCGAACTTTGTACTGTAATTCACAGTTAATTGGAAGAAAATTGGGCTGTGCATTTATGTCGTAAATGCCAGTTTTCTGATTATGAAATGTGTTTTGTTAGTCAAGCTAAGATTAGCAGCAGACTAGTACCTTGCATTCTGAGTACTTATACAGCTTGTTTAATGAAACTGTGCTTTGTCCATCATGCAGTTCAGTAATGGGCTAAAATATCTACAGCAACCACATACGATAATTTATGTCTTTAGATTTGTTTGGCACTTTCATTGGCTTACATGCTGATAGCCATAGTTTGAGGTTCAAAGATTTCAGCACTCACCAACATATCATTTGTGATACATCAACTTCTAAGGCATTCTCGAATTGATCTATTTGAGACTATTTTGAGTCTGCTGCTGAATGTCACAGACAACTTCAGACTTTCGGAATGATGGAGGTCTTGAATTTTTCCTATCTACAACAGCTTTTATAATGTGTTTCCAAAAGGAGATTCTGAATATAATGTTTAGTAGGTAATTTTATGTCTAGGTACTGATTGTAAAAGGATTTTTACACTTCCTTAATTGTTCGTACTCTGCACATAGCCCTGAACAGTCACTATTAATTTTTTTATGGAAAACATCATCTTTCTAATGTAGTAGGCACAGAACTGAACAGGAACATTGCTTTATTTTGTGACACCAAGTCTGCATTTGGTGTCTTTAAATAAAGCAGAGAGCAAGACTCTACAGTCTCCCCCAAAGAATATTGAAGGTAAGATTCTTTTTTGTGGTTTACCCCGCATTGGTAAAAATAGATTGCAATTCATGTAGCTTGGAAAAAATATAACTTTATTTATTAAACTGGTGTTATTCAAAATTCAAAACAATATTTTGGCTGTCTAAAGATAGCATAAAACCAATATTTATTGATTTTAGAAATTAGAAAAATTCTTAGAGAAATACATATTAAAATAAAAAAAAAACGCTCATGTATTCTGTAAAAGTTTTTTAATTGTGATTATATATTTTATTCATTGATTTTTAGTAGTTTTTTTTTTTTTTTTTTTTTAAATTCTGATAAGAAGAAAAAAATATTGGATTTACTTAGTCACTTAATTATATAAAAAAAAATTGAATGGGTTGATAGTAAGAGTCATTCTATGCTTGTTGTTAATTTGAAATTTAAAAGATTCCATGGAATTTAAAAAACAAAAATGTAGCCTACATACATAAAGAATAAATTATTACAATAATGATTGATGTGTAAATAGTTGTCACATGTTTTTTGAATAATTAATTTGGCACTTTTCTGTTATTTGCCTGCCATACACTTTGTTGGGTATTTTAATTGTCAACAATTTCTAGGTATAAGAATAATTTATGGATAGCAATTTATTATTACAAAGAATTTTTTTCATTCTTAATTATTAAAAAACATAAACTGAAATGAATGAGGACACTAAATGGGTGACATAAATTTACAAATATTCACTAGTGTGCCAGAAAATATTTTAGTCTTTGGATGAAGGCAGCCCACATAAATTCTACTAAGCAGAAGTCAAAATGTTGATAGTGCCTCTTTGGCATTTGTTCTCCCATTTGGTACTGCCCCAAGTTCAATAGATTGGGTATGACAACTTGTGACTGGGTGAAAAAATTTAAATAAATGATTCATTGTGAAGTTTTCAACTCAGATGATTCATAATCTTTTCAGCAGTCCAAAAATATCATTGTTCTGTCTGCCATTTTATTCTCTATCACATTCATTGAAATCTTGGTAGATCAATCTGGAACAGAGACTAGAAAGCATTTTCCTGTTTCTTGGTATAAACCTCCAGAAACCATCACATCCATTAAAATCTTTTCACAGCAATCTGAAATAGTCACTAGGAAGCATTTTCCTGTTTCTTGGTACAAACCTCGAAAATCCCACTGTGGAGGTAATACATTACCTATGCTATGTTTCCTTTTTGTGAACAAACTTGCATCACTTTCGATGATTTTGTCAGTACCACTAGTCTTAGTTTTAAGACGAGACATCAAAGAATTTTAGCAAGTCTCTCAGAAATAATTGTTCTAGTCCACCATCGTATTGTGATTTAATTGAAGCTCTTGTCACAAAAATCAATGGAAGTCGCCTATTCACACCACAAATAAATAAATCATTAGACTAGTGAAAAATGGAATGTGTGAGTTCTCAAACCATGTTCCTTTTTGGATGCCTCTTTGTTCTTTACTTGAAGGCAGTTAGCAGAACCATTTAGCCTTCAGCAAATATTTGACTTAGTTTTTATATATATTATTATCAGTGGCGTGCAGTCCATATGTGCAGGGTGTGCACTGCAACATAGGAAGTTTTGATGTGTATGCACTGTGCACTAATAGAAAGTCACGCTTTATGTGTATTTGCTACTGGAGAAGCACAGCATACTATAGCACTGAGGCAAGTGCAGCTATTTTTTCTGCACGCATTCAGAATCATCCGAAGGCACGGTTTATTAAGCGTTGTATTAGAGCGGGGACTTAACGTGCTGAAGTGCTTTTGGTTTTTTAACTGATTAACTCGCCATACGATTTTGCAGACAGTTAATGTTTAACTTTTTATATAGTAAGATTTTTTTATGGAAATATAAAAGAAGTATTTCATCAATATAAAGGGAAATGTTTTAGTGTGGTAAAGTAATTTTGGTGATGTATGATATTTATAGAAATAATTTGCTGAAAAACAATTTTGTTTTGTTAGACAAAAAAGAAACGAATTTTAACAGAACACAAATTTTACTCAAATTTTACCATTCATTGTGTCTTACAGACAGTATATAAGTTATATCTGTAACACCATATCCCTGGTTTTGTTTTTAAAAATTGTCAAGATGTTTTTCGCAGAATATATGATTTCCAAATGTTAAAAACAATAAATATAATTTAATCCACTGACCGAACAAAAAACAGTTCGTTCTATTGTGCCAGCATGCAGTGAAATCCTCTGCACGTGGAATAGACGTTCGGTTTGTCGGCACCAATGAGCATCCTGATGACTAATGATGAGGCACCGCAGCAGTGGGCGTCGTGTGGTGCTACGTTTGCTGAAAATATAGTTTTTTGTGGAAGCCCGAAGCGTTGCTTTTTCGCCGCCGATATGGCACCATACAACACAAGACATGATTTTTGCTTCAGTGCTAGTAGAATTCTCATAAGTTTAGCTGTTTTTATAGTTATACCTCGAATACTCGTATGTAAATATTTTATTTATTGTATTCTTTAAATTTATATTCATAATAAATAACCCATTTCAGAATGGAGAACTCAGATGTCTCAATAACTAAAGATTTATTGGAAAATCCATTTTCGAGACAAGACGTTACTACAAAAACGAAATAGTTAAATTAAGTAGACCGATGCCGGATATTATTCTATCGCAAAACGTTGAGATTAAAGGACAACAGTGTGTACGACATTTTCAAAAATCTATGTATGAAAAATTTAAATGGTTAACCGGTTGTAGTGAATTGAATAAGTTGTACTGTTGCCCATGTTTACTTTTTCTTGTAATTGAAAAGGATAAGAATATTTTGACAAAACAAGGCTACAGTGATTTAAATCATCTCCACGAAGCTGCAGAGAAACATGAAGAAATACAATCTCACATAAATGCCGTAATACTATTAAAAACATTTGGTACCGTCAGGATAGATTTAATGTTAGATCAACAAAAGGCTTCATCGATTGTTCAAGACAATGAAAAGTAACAAGAAATAGAAATATTCTCAAACGATTAATAGATGTAGTTTGTTACTTAGCAAAACAAGAAGATGCATTTCGTGGGCACAGTGAGAATATAAATTCCCTTAATCGAGGGAATTATATAGAATTAATTAGTAAATATTGTGACCTGTTAGCAACCGATCTAAGAACTGCATCTGTATTTTCTGAAACCTCTAATAGAATACAGAATGATATTATTTCATCGATTAAAAAATATTGTAATTTCAGAAATTAGAAATGAGGTAAAAGAAATGCCATTTGTTGCTATTATGCTGGATGAAATATCTGACATATCTCACAAATCGCAATTATCGGTTGTGCTACGATATGTTAATAATTGTAGTGCACCAGTGGAAAGAATTTTGTTTTTTAAAGGTGTTAGTGTTGATCGCTCAGCAGAAGTTTTGTGTAATGTTGTACAAGAAACGATTTTGAGTTGGGGGTTTGAGAATAAACTGATTGCTCAAACGTACGATGGGGCGGCAGTCATGGCAGGAGCGTTGAATGGGACGCAGAAAAAAGTAAAAGACATTTTCCCAGAAGCTATGTTTGTGCATTGTTGCGCACATGTACTTAATTTAGTTCTGTCTCAATCTGTATTGTTTATAAAAGATTGTAAATTATTTTTTGCAACAATTTCTGGCATAGCCTCATTTTTTTCGGTGTCTACAAAAAGAAATCGTGTTTTAAATGAAATTATTAAAAGAAAATTTCCAAAATAAGCTACAACACGGTGGAATTATTCATCTCGTTTGGTAAATACCATAAAAAGCGAAAGGCAAGGCCTATCTGATTTATTTGAAAATATTATTAAGAATCCAGAAGGCTGGGATAACGATACAATTAATATTGCAAAAAGTTATCACATGTTTTTTGAAGAATTTAACGGTAATTTTCTCCTAAATATTTCTGCCAAAGTGTTTAGTTATACTAATGTTCTTTTTGATATTTTACGAAAAACTAACTTAGATATAGCATATTCTAGTCAAAAGTTAGGGGAAGTAAAAGATGCAATTCAGAAGTATGCGAACTTATGTTGCATTTGATGAAGTTTATGAAGAGACTATTTCTGTAGTGGGTTCGCCAAATTTAAAAAAAACGTCGTGTAAATTTACAAAACTCAAGTATGGACGAAGACCAACATTTTAAAAATTTATATTATGAAGTAATGGACACTATTTATTGTCAGATGTCCGTTTTAAAAAATTAAATTCGCTCAAATTTTTTTAACTATGAATTTAAGTTTTTTTAAGAAATATCAAAGTAAATTTCCAGATGAATGCCTTAATTCGTTAAAGAACTCTTATGCAAAACATTTCGATTTTGTAAATCTAATCAATGAATTGTGCGTTCTTTAACTTAGTGAGTCATGCCACGAAAGGAATTTATCGAAACTTATTCAGCATATAATGCTGAATGATTTGACAGATGCCCTAAGCAAAGTAAATAAATTGGCACATTTAATTTGTACAATTCCATTTTCAACTGCTTCGGTGGAGAGATCATTTTCAGCATTGAAAAGAGTAAAAAATTATGCACGCAGTACAATGAGCCAGGATAGATTAATAGGGCTTTTAAAATATATTTATGATCTTGTATATCAACTTGAAAGAAGTTTAATAACTACAACTTTTACCTTTTCCATAAGTCCAGAATCCCCATAATAATTTTCTACCTTTAAGTATACCCTTCATATTAATGTATTATCTTAATTTACTACCATTAAATCATGAAACCTTAACATTAGCAATCACAAATTTTAGTTTAATTTCATGAGTAATCTAAACTCTGAATACATAATGCATATATATATATATTATATTATTATGTGTGTATTATTTTTATATAATTTTATATATAAATATTTTACTTAGTTTATTAGACAGATGTTTTATTTGAACTTAGTCTTTATAAGTTTATAAATAAGACCTTTATCTTGAAAGAATGAAATTGACATTTGTTCGCTGCTCATTAAATCCTAAATTTTCACATTCACTGTAGTAAAATACAAAAACTGGACACGCAAACTAATGAGTTTGAAAGAAATGAATTGCACAAGGAAAATGAATCAACAAATGTGTAGTTCCCAGATATAGATGAATAGTTTAATAAATTTTAACTAAATTCATATTTCAAATGTTAAGCATAGCATTTTTTTGCATTATGCACCTGCCATGCTTTTTATCATGTGACAGGTTGTGGTCTCTTAGCCATCATTTGTATTTGTCATCTATAAACCATTCTTATAACTAGAGTCTGTTTACAATTAAAAAAAGGCCGATAAAATATGTGGCAGACACATAATGGAAAAGTACCATGTAATCCTGTGAAATTAAAAGCTGATAAAATGCAGCTGATCATAAGATGAGTTAATAATACTGTTAAGCAATCTGTCAGTCTTGATTTCATGCTTTATCGAAGCAGAACTGTTCAGGAAATAATTAATAATAATTAACAAAAGCTAATTTATGTTTGCAATGTGGCTTTTCAAGTGGATGAACTCTGAAAGTTATTCCATTAAGCTCTGATAATTCCTTCATTTGATTCTTGGTAGTTGGTTATTAAGTTGGTTAATTTTCGTAGTTTTCCTATGTTATAACATGAGTAATTTTCGTTAGAAATCTGTAACAAAGGCAACATTCCTAAGATAAGTTACTCTATAAGTGGGAAATAAAAATTTCCCTCTGTGTTTCATTGGGATTATCTAACTTTAAACTGGCTTCTTTTTTGAAAATGTAAGTATAAATAGATAATGTTACAATAAATTAATTACTTTCTTGTTAAAGCAACCTTTGCAAGCACTTTGGCAGAATTTGGTGATATTTAAAATTAACTTGTTGAAAACTAAGAAAACATTATGGGAACCTTCAAAAAGTAAAAAATTGCACTGTCCACAGTAAAATAATTATTTATCTTTGTGTAAGTCATAATTTGGCAACTGCTGCTATAATAGAACCAAATATTGGTACTTTCTGATTTAGACCCATATTTAACTGCCTGTTACACCATCTGTTGGAAGTTTGTTCTTCAACGCAAAATATATTAAGTGCAAAGCAATATCGAAAGGAATTTTGGAACATGAAACAAATTATCTGCATGAATTTTTTTGCTGAGTGAAGCATACCCAGTAAAAAGAAAGAACAATAGTGTGAAAAACACTGCTTATTTTCCACCTTTTGGAAAGTTAAAAATTGCCAACTTATTAGGGGCAAAGAAAAAGCATACATTCCAGATGAATTACCATGCAATTGTGAGCATAAAGTTAAGTGAGCATAAAGATCAAATATGTTGCACTTTATAAGTATCACAAAAAAAATCACTGTCTAGTTTCTAACTGACTCTAATTGAATTATTGTTAAATAATGGAGAATCAGTAATCAGCAATAAACAGAAGACAGAAGAATAAATAAATAAAGACAGAAGTATGTATGTTTCTCACATTATGTAAAAACACTGGCCCCATACCAGATTTTGAACAGATGTAACATGTGCACTTCAAAGCCCAAACTTTGAAAATTTTTTTTATTTATTTCATATTTTGCACAAGTTAAATTAATTTTTACTAAAAAATTCAGTGTCTTCAAAGCATTGTGTTAACCAGTCTGCAAATTATAAGGTAATTCTATACCAGATTTAATCAATAAACTCAGCTATTTAATATAAGTATAATACTGTCTAAAATAAAATATTTTTATCACACGTATGCCTGAATACTGCCATTCACAAAGCATGGGTTATTTAATTTTTCTTTCAAATTAATTTTGTCATCAATTAAACTAAAGGATTTAAAAACAAAAAATGCAGATTCATTTCCATTATTATTAATTAGTAGCTGGACCCATGAATTGACATTAACTGGATTCATTAAAATCAGTATAATATATATGGATATTTTCTTTTTTTATAGCAAGTTTTCAGGCAGTTAGTAAATTAAATATGATAAACATTCTAGAGGAAGATACATATTGAATGGGTGACATGAGGTGGACAACTGTGTAATGAAAATAGTTTGAAAATGAAACACATTGCATTTTAAAAATGTGCTGATTAAGTTTGCTATGCAACCAAGGATGTCTAGCAAGTTTTCTTCTGATTTTGAGGACTGACCAAGGTCTCAGTTTTAACTAGGAAATGGCATAAATTTTTGAAATACAAGTTTTAAATTTAAGAGTGGTTTATATTTTTTCAATACTTGCTTTTTAGTGTGTAAATTTTAATTTAAACTCTATGAGTAAAAACTTTAAGGCCAGTAAACATTTTTAAGAAAATGTAAAATGAAATAAAAGGGATTCAAATAATATTAATTATTAAAGTTCATTGATAAGAAATAAATGCTATAAACATAATTTGTAAATACATAATTATGAGAAACATGTGGTCATTTACAAAGTTAGTATTTCTGCCTGAGTAAAAACTTTGCCACCAGTCATTTTTTAAAAATAAATATAATATAATTGTGTAATTACCATTGCAACTACTAGCTTGTGACAACGCTGCAATTTTCATATTTGTCATACGTTTCTTCGAAGTATTGGTGATCTTTGTGAAGATGGCGAAGGGTAAGAAGTTAACTGATCCTGAAAGAGGAGAGGTCGAAGCTTTGTCTTCAACAGGAATGAGTAGTCATGCTATTGCGATAAAGATAGGAAGATCAAAGACTGTAGTCAACAATTTTTTAAAACTGAAAGACAATTATGGTAAAAAGAATACTGGGGGAAGACCTAAAGCTTTGTCCTCGAGTGATGAAAGAAGAGTTTTTCAACTTGTATCTACTGGAAAGTACTCAACCAGGAAACTGATTCCGACGACAGGTTTAAATGTTTGTCAAAAACGATTTATAACACAATTAGAAGATCTGGAAGGTCCACTTATACAGCAAAATGACTAAGCCTCAGTTTACAATTAAAAAAAGGCTGATAAAATATGTGGCAGACACATAATGGAGACACAAAATAGAGCGTTTGAACTTTGGCCAGAAAGTCATATCCTGGGACAACCAATGGATAGAAATTATTTTTTCTGACGAAAAAAAAATGGAATTTGGATGGACCAGATGGCTGGAATTTCTACTGGCATGATATAAGAAAGGAAAAAGAAATATTCTCCAAGCGCCAATTAGGTGGAGGGTCTGTCATGACTTGGGGCTGTTTTGCTTACAATGGTGTGGGCTCAATTGCATTCGTTTCAGGTAGAATGAATTCACAAGGATACCAAAATGTCCTAACAAATCATCTTTTGCCAAATGCTGAATGTCTTGCTGGAGAAAATTGGAAATATCAACAAGACAATGCATCGATCCATTCGAGTAACAGCACAAAAAATTGGTTCCAAGTCAACAATGTTGAAACTGTGAAATGGCCAGCTATATCACCTGACCTCAACCCAATCGAGAACCTTTGGGGTGACTTAGCAAGAAGAGTTTATGCAAATGGGAGACATTTTACATCAACAACAGAGCTGAAATCTACTATCGAAGATGAATGGTATAAAACCGACCCCACCCTTTGTCAAAAACTCGTTTCATCCATGAAAACAAGAATATTTGAAGTAATTCGAAGAAATGGCTTCTACACAACCTTCTAAGAATTTGTAATTTTTTTCTTATATGTTATTTTCTATGTTGGCCTTAAAGTTTTTACTCAGGCTCAAATATTCATCTGTGTGTTCTGTAATATTTTCTAATAATAAAATATTTGCGAATTAATTTTTCTACTTTTTTTACTTTTATTTAAGCTCAATAATTATCAATCAAATGGTATTTTAATTCCTCAGTTTAAATGTTTCCATTTTCTCAAAACGTTTTACTGGCCTTAAAGTTTTTACTCAGGCTGTATTATAGTCAATTATATTATGAGTTTAATATTAATTTATACTATACTATTATTTTATTTATTACATTAATATTATAAAGTTAATTATATTAATATTATATAACTATAATTATTGACATTTTACTTAATTTATTGTTATTATATTTTATTAATAATAATTTGGTATAATCAATTATTATTATGATTATATATATTGCAGTAATATAATTATAATTGTATTTATTATATTAACATGATTACAATTTAATTTATAATAGATTCCTGCCATTGGAGAACCCAAACTGAAGTTGGAATGTGTTCAAGTTTTTCCTTTGTTTGGAAATGTGATGTCGATGCAGTCCGTGAGACTTGCTGGATCATCCAGAGATGCCCTGCTTTTGAGTTTTAAAGAAGCTAAAGTGAGACTTTTGAATAAGTGTTAAAAAATTTTTCTTGTTTGTATTATTTTTTTTCCAAACACTTTTTTTTTCCCCAATTTTAGTTATCCTTGGTTGAATATGATCCATCGACTCATGATTTGAAAACTTTATCTCTCCATTATTTTGAGGAAGAGGATATGAAGGTAATTATTGTATTATTTAAATTGGAAAATTAATATTCTGAAGATGTCAATGAACATGTTTTTATCAAATCTGTATTCTTGATGTTCTGTGTAAGTTGGTCCTTAAAAAATGCAAGTTTGGTCTGTGGAAATTACAATAGTCAATTTTTATATATAATTTATATGCATTTTTTTTAAAATTAATAAGTACGTGCAGTTGCAATGTACAGGGTGTCTGAAAAGTCCCTGTACTCCTGGTTGGAATATCATAGAGAGCTGAAAGTTCGAGAATTTCCCCATACTTCTGGTTGGAATATCACAGAGAGCAATATCAGGGGAATATTAGTTTACTTATTTGGTAAATACATATTGTAGTTGATTACTTACATGCATGAACTGTATATCCAGTGCAATATGCTCCACTGTGCTGTACACATGTATCCCTGTGTCTTCCTTTTGAAGCAACCAAGGGCTTGTCCTTCGAAACTCTTTTTCTGCACTTTCATGTAATTTTTCATCTGTCCTGTACTAACGCTGAGAGACATATGACTTCATTATCCCGCACAATGAGTTGTCTGGTGTGAAAAGGTCCAAGTTTCATAGGGGACATTTTAGTGGGCATGGAGATGTTCGAGAACCATGCCCAGTCATGTAGCCTGGAAACTGTTCATTAAAGAAATCATACTTCTGAACAGCAAAATGCACTGGAGTTTTTCTGCTGTATCCAAACATGATCCATGACTCTCTTTTGCAATTAAGTTATTAGCTGCACCTGGAATATATGTAAATAAGAATGTCTGTTTACACATTCATCAAAAAACGTGGTTCAATTACACATATTTTTCTCCTTGATATTCAGACGTACAATACTGGGACATCCTGGCCACTCTTTAGAACTTTTTGTAGGAAATGCTGAAAAACTGCATTAACCCCTTCCCGGTTTTTCCCGAGTTGAACTCGGGCAGGTGAATTGTACCATCCTGGCTCATCCCGAGTGTAGCTCAGGCATTGTGAAATTTTTCACTGTGCAATCAGTCTTTCCCGAATTACTTCACATGTGCTTTTTATGGTTTTGAATGTTTTTGTTTACTTTTCTGGCTACTAGATGGTAGCACTATATAGTGTTTTCAGCTGTAGATTTAAGATAAGAGTAAGCGTCACTTTCTGGTGAAAGTCCAGACGTCTTTGTCATGAATCATTGAGTGCTTGCATAACTAACGTCTTGTTTTATTTTTTCAAAATGGCTTGCATGGGATAAATTGATTCTGATTCCAGTGAATCCAATTCAGATGATGATTTTGGAAGTGAATACCATTTAGATATTTCAGAAGTTCTACTGTCCAGATTGTGATGTTGGACTCTGTGCAGTACCGTGTTTTCGATTGTATCATACACGATCAAATTTTGATTAATAATTTCATAATCATTTATGTAAATGCAAAGGATATAAATAAAATTTAATTCAAGATAAAAGCTAGATATTCTAAGCTTTATATTTATAGTTAGTGTGAATTGGCTCCAAAGTCTAATGATTTCTGCCGCACAGAAAGCCAACTATACGGGTAAATTGCTCATTTATTTAAATTGATTTTTTTTTACATTAATTTTTAGGAAATTTTGTATGCGAATGATGCTATTATGTTTAAAAAGCTATGTATGTATGAAAATAAGCATAAAAAATGATATTTTTTTACACATAATCCCGAAATAAAATGAACCTGGAAGGGGTTAACAAAGGTCAGATGCAAGATAAAGTCTAGGTGTTTCATGCTCATCATTAGGTGTTTCATGCTCATTTATCAAGCAGGTTTCTATTCCAAAACAAATGGTAATAAATTTTCCTTGTTGTAGTCAGTTACTTTATGTAAAATGCTTGGAATCCTTCTTTGCAAGCTGTATAATTGGATAACAGACTTTTAAAAAGGTCGATACTTGACATACATGAGATTGGTTAACCAGTTATATTGTATAGAGAAACACATCTGGATGTAGAAATTTTAAAATTATGAATATCAATTTGTCAAAAAAAATTAAGCAATTAAATTAAATTTTGGAAAACTCGATGTACCACATTGCTTTGTCATGGACAAACTGTATTTGTGTAAAGTTTGAGTCTAAAAGCTTATCTGGAAGTTGGTCAAAAATCAGTCACAAAATTCTAACCATAGTGAAACACCATGAATGAACTAAATAATAGCTTATAAAAATGAACTATAAACATACATCTGCAATGCATCCAGCACATTAAACACTGAGTTTCTCACCATTGTGGATAATCATATCCTCTAGGTAATGTTGGCATGCAAATAATATCTTGCAAATATCATATTCATGTGGTTTTTCACAATGGGCATAAAATGTGTTTTTCATCTGCGTTTTCATATGAAAAACACATTTTATGCACATTTTTCATATATGTTTTTCACATGTACCCTTTAAATTACTTTTCCATGCAAAAAACATTTTACATTCATACACATATTACATTCATATAGTTTCTGTTCACTATGCACACACAAGTGTCTTTCTAAATAATCTCTTGATACTAATGATTTAACAAATATCACATATATGTAACTCCTCATCAGTATGCATAAGTATTCTATCTCGCTGACATATTTGTGTTTGCAAATGATCTCCTACAAATGACACATTTATGTGTTTTTTCACCAGTGATTGTATTGCATGCAGATGATTTATTACAAATATCATATTCATGTTGTTTACTGCCTACTAGTGGCCAAGTGGTTAAGACAGCTGAATACTGGTGGTTCAGTCTGACTTGGGTTTGAACCTGGGCAAACAGGCTGGCTGCTACTCTGATTGATCTTATTTTCATTTTCTGATTGTAAGAGAATCCTATGACAATCATAAACCCCATAGTGAAGATTCTTTTGCATTGACAGAACCAGGTTTGTACTTTTTTTTCTCTTTGTTTTCAATAATAAACAGACCCCCCCTTTTTTTTATTCATTTAGGTAAACCCATATTTCATTGAGGATCACAATATATTTCGATTTATTTCCTGGTAAATAGTTTTCATACAGGGTTCTACAAATTGTTCTCCATTGAACCACATGCCTTGGAAAAAGCTGGTGAACATTATGGGTTTTTTGGTTTTTTATTTATTTATTTATTTATTATTATTATTATTAAAGTTGCAAATCTTGGCATATTATTTCATTTATTATTTCTACAGCTATATTTAAAGACTTTCAACTGATTTTTGCTTTAGTAGATTTTTTTCTTGTTACCAATGATTTAATGTTAGAAACTGTATGTAGTTTTTAGGTGTCCATTGGGAGTCTTCTTTCCATGCTGGCATAATGATTGATGGTTTTTCTCTTTCCAATTAATAATATTGCTTATTTTGCACTTAGAAATTTTAGTATGATACATTTCACAATGATTTTGAAATATGAAATTGGAAATTTCTCTTCGAAAAGTGAAATAAAAACATATCCATCAATCCACAGCTTGTTTAAGTATGATATCTTGAAACAGGTGTCAATTTAAAATTAGGAGAAGCTATTTCTCATTTCAAATTAATAAACTGTTGGCAGAAATTTTTATTTCAAAATATCTCCCCCCCTTTTTTTAATATAATTCTTTATTCCAGTTGTTCTAAAAAACGTTTAAACACCCTCTGTATTTGTTTTAAGCCACATTCTAATATTACATTTTTGAAATATGAATAAAATAAGTAGTTTTAATTCAAAATAATATGGTATTTGGGAATTGATGTGATAAACCGAAAAAAGAAGTGTTATCCGGTGAAAATGTAAAGAAGATGGCATTAGATTCTGTCATATGGCACATATTTTTGAAATTTTTAGTTGTACTTGTTTATCCTGTGTTATGTGTTATTACTAGCTATAGCTGTCACTTTATAATTTTTCTGTTCTTCCATGTTTAGTAATTATGATTGTGCATATATTCTGTGAATGTCAAATGCAGTTTTATGTATCTGAATTCCTTGCAAAAATTGATATGATAATGAATTTTAAGCTGTGGTAAAGACAGAATTTTACAAAATGGTTCTTATGGCATGTAAATAATAAATATCCTAAGCCTTTCCAACTGTGGAAGCTCTTATAAGTTTGAATTTTTTCCATTTTCCTCCTTAATCCTCAGAGTGGCATGACACCCTTTCATGAAATTTTTTGTCATTTGGTGTACATTACTGTATTGTTTAAAACATTTTGCTTATTTATTTTCTCTAATCATAAAATAATATCTTGATGAATAAATGTTTTTGAAAATAGAGATTAGAATAGTGAATTATACAAATTTACCAAAAAAAAAGTGCTGTTGAATATTGTTGCATCAGGTTCATCTATTACAAAAGTAATTTAAAGTCTCTTACCTGATACATCTTATTCACTAGGCTTCTAATAATCACTATCTTCTCCGTAAGAGGTTTCTTTCAAGTGATAGGCCATCTTATCATTACTAATTTACTCAAAGAACTACTAAATTACATTATTTACAAAATAGGTACTAAATATTTTAAGACAGCTATCTCATATATTAAATTTAGCTCTTTTTCTAAGGCAGAAGTTTTGTATTGACACTCCTCAGAGAGCTTTCGAATCTAGTCTGGTTTCCAGACCTCAGTCAGAGAAAGAAAAGGAAGAATGCCCGCCATCTAGTGGCAAGAATGGGACATCCTACCACCTTTTGATTTTACATCAATGAGATGGAAAAATCAAAACAAAATTTCAATCATATCAACAATAAATCAATATTTCAAGTACAACTTTTACAAATATGAAAATTACCAAATGCTCCAAAATTATACTTACAAAGGAGTATTAAACTTCTAAACAACATATCCAGATAACATATTCCAATTTACTAGAATTACGGCATTTAAAGTTCTAAGATACTGAAAAGAAACAAAAAATTAGTATATCAGTCTAAACATATGTAACAGGTTTTACAGTTTTACATCCATATCTAGTTCGATAGTTCATATCACTGTCACACTCATTGGCAGAGTTCTTTCTATTCAGAGTCAAGTCACTAAACAAGTTAGGTCTATCAAGTTCGAGAGGATAAACACATTTCACGGGTCTTAGTAGTTTACCCGTTGCAGTTTTCACTTTGAAAACACGCACTTCGTTGTCTTTTCCAGGATATGTTTCTCTAACGCGACCTATTGGCCAATCTATTCTCTTCTTGTTGTCACTGCCGACAAATACTAAGTCATTTTTATTAATAGTCCCAGTAGATTGTTTAGGTGGTCTTTGCACTAGGAGAGCTAAATATTCATTATGAAATCTTTTGCGAAAATGTTCTCTTAAGTTCTGCAGGAACTTGTATCGTTTTGTCAGATTGATGGTATCTAGGTGGTCTAAGTCTGGTACTCCGACGTCATGAACATCTTGCAGAAACATTGAAGGCGTCAGTGTGGTAAGATCATTTGGATCATCTGAAAAATATGTAAGGGGTCTTGAGTTAATCACTGATTCGATATCACAAAGTATAGTCAACATTTCCTCGTAAGAGACACAGGACTTTCCAAGAACATTTCTCAACATCTTCTTCACTGTTTATATCAGTTTCACTCTCCCACCATGAAGCAGTTGGGGGATTAAACTTTCACTGTGTTCTCATAGTAGTTGAATGGCATTCTGTTTTTTTCTATCGATCAAATCTATTTCAATCTATTGATCTTAATAGATTTTCAGTTCCAACAAAATTAGTGCCATTATTGCTGTAAATGCTTCTTGGATGGCCTCTTCTAGCAATAAATCTTATTAATTCCAAGATGAACCCATTTGTTGATAAACTTTCTATCAGCTCAAGATGTATTGTGCGATAGACTGTGCAAGTAAAGAGCAAGATCCATGCCTTTTTTCTTTCTTCAAATAAAGAGGTCCAGCTACAGCGACTCCAGTCACTTAAAACACTATAGCATCTCTAACACAGTCTTCAGGAAGAGGCGCTGGAACAGTTTCTATATTCTTTGCGCTATATCTTCTACAGCGAACGCATTTTATCAGAACTCTACGTACTGTTTTTCTTCCTCTCAGGATCCAAAATTTCTGTCGAATATTTGCTAGCACGAATTGCACACCAGCATGGGATAATTGCAAATGGTAATCTAAAATTAATTTATGAATTATATCATGATTTGAAGGCAATATGATTGGACAGCGAAAATTTTCTTCTTCATCTCTTCTAGTAATCTTGGTCTTTAACCAAATAAGGCCATCTAATCAACAAAGGTGCAAAGATTTCTAACTTTAAGTTCCTTGTCAAATGCTTCTATCTGCACGACCTTCCATATTTTCTTTTTTGCGGTTTCTATTTCAGGAACAGTGAGTTCTCCTGATTGTTTAGAATCTGGTCTTCTGCAGTTATTGATGAATCTGCATATCCAAGCTGTTATTCATAACATTTTATGATAAGATGAATATTTCTCATAAAAATATTCTATCCTTTGCGTATTTAGAGTAGAGATGACTGTTTTCTATTTTTCTGAATTCACTATTTCCATGTCCGATATTTCCCTTTGTTTAGGCCATTCTTCATCTGTAATTTCAAAAATGGAGGTCTCTTCCACCAGTGAGACATGGACAGGACACTTGCATTACACCCACATGATGGAAGGTGTGCCGGATTTAAATATTTGGGGATATGATTCCATGTGTCTGTATCACTCAAAGACCTAATTTAATTTACTCTGTTCATGACAAATACAGCCCAACTTTCTTGATTCCGAATCCAATACAAGGCATTCATGGAGCCAGTCCAGTAGAAAATTGGAATTTCAAATGGAAAATCTCTCTTAATAGAGTTCATCAGTCTGACAGCTATTAAATATGCCAGAAGTTCTAGTCTAGAAACAGACACGCGCTTTAAAGGTGCCACACGAGCACGAGCTTTTATCAATTGACATTTAACACTGTAACCACTTTCCTGTCTGAGATAAATGCATGCTGCATAAGCGTATTGCGAAGCATCGCAAAATACGTGAAACGATGAATCAGTCTGTGATTCAAAATCACCTAATATTTTTCTAGGAATCCTCACATCTTCTACAAATTTTAATTCTTGTTTCCATTTTAGGAATTTCTTTTCTAAGTCAGTAGGTAATTTTGTATCCCAGGATAATTTTCTCCTCCAACATTCTTGCATTAGAATTTTTGGAATTAAAGTTACAGGGCACAGGAATCCAACTGGATCGAACAGTTGGCTTGCTAAAAACAAAATGATCCTTTTTGTTAAATTTTCGCCATTGTAGTCATAGAATTTTGCTTTACAAAACAGGACATCTGTTGAAACATCCCAGTTTAAGCCTAAAACAGGAACAATTCCGTCACATAAAACTTCTCTGGAAATTTCTGATGTCTTTTCATTTTCAATGCGAATTTGTGATGTATCCAATTGTACACCATTATAGATCCATCCTCTTAGATCAAAACATGCTAGAAACATAATTTCTTTTGACTGCCTCATAAAATTCTTCAGTTCTTCTTTGGATTTACAACTTGTGACACAATTATCAACATGCATGGATTTTTTTCAGTTTAGATGCTGTTTCTTGCAGATGGTCTGGAACATTGTCTAAGTGATAACTCAGAGTAGCACCTAAAAGGAATGGACTGAAATTCACTCCAAACACTACTCGCCTGTGTCTAAAAACTTTCTTTTTATTAGGATCAACGCCCTCCGACCATAAGAATCTGAGAAAGTCGCGATCCTCATCTTTTATTCCTATCTGCAAAAATGCTTTTCGAATGTCAGTCACTACCCCATACTCATACAAACGAAATTTATTCAAAATGCTACGAATTAAATCTATGTAGTTAGGGTCCTTAGTCAGATAGTCATGAATTTTAGTTGTGGAATGTTCTTTGATGACTGCTCTGTGTGGAAGATAATGACAGTTTGTTTCTTCTAATTCAATAGGTTCTACCTCTTTGATAATTTGTTCATCAAGCCATTGCTTGAAGACGCTTTCATAAGCTTCCACCAATCCTTTATTTTTTAAAGTCCTTATGGTAGATTTCAGTCGCCTTTCAGCTATACTCTTATTGGTTGGCAAAATTTGGTGACCTATCCAAGGCAGGATACTATGTACCGACCATCAACATCCCTTTTTAAAGTCTTCGAAAATGTTCCTTATATGCTTCTTCTAGTTCCTTCCTGGACTGCTTCTTGGCAGGTTCTTTTATTCCGAGGGTATCTAATCCCCAAACATCAGCAATCTGTGCATCAGAAATATGCAAAGATAACGAAAGCGGTTTCATAACTGTCAATGTTCGCTTTTCCCATAATAGTCCACCCAAGTCTAGTATTTACAGCAACTAATCTTCCCCATTGATTTTGCCTGTAAATAAATCTGCAGCAACATCTGCCCCTAACAACAAATGGATCTCTTGGGGGTTCTTCTGAAATAATCTGTTATTTCCATTTTTAAAAACGTTACTGATGTAAATTCCTCTTTTTTGAAGTTCTCTTATCCAATGTATATTTTTGATTTTAGGAACCAAAGAACATATTTTTCTTTCATCCAGCACATTGATTTTGCAATTATACTGTTTATCTACACTACCAATATAATTCTATAACATTTATGTTTTTCAGAAACCTCTATGTCACTGAAAAGTCCGTGTGTTACATTTTGTTCGCAGCTTCTGAATTAATTGTAACCGTTCTGCCGCATACCTGCTTATGTAAGAATTTTGACTTCCGGTGTCAATTAGTGCTCGAACAAATTTGTTATTCCCTCTTCCATATATGCGAACAACTAAAGTTTGTAAATATACTTCTGAACATCCTGCATGATTTGAAAGTACTTTATTTTTTTTCTCTTCATCTTTATTAACCTTCGAAACCTCGACAGAAGGATTTTGTTTATTATACATAATAGTTGCATGTTGTTTTTTACAAATAGAACAATTTTTTTTGCTTTGCAGTCTTGTGCTAAATGATGAGGTTTTAAACATTTATGGCAACACCTTTCTTTCTCAAAATGTCCCTTTTTTCATCGAATGATAAGCCGGAAACGAAAATACAGTCATAAATCTTGTGGAATTTACTACAGAATATGCAGTTCATATTTTCCTCTCTGCATTCGGATTTTGTAAACAAATCAGTAGCCGTTGGAATGTTCGGTTTATTATGTCTGTTTGAGAAACCAGATACGCTTTTCATCGCAGGGGTTAAAGAATACTGTCACCGATCGGAGATCGTTTGCTGTTGCAAAATCGTTGACCTTGTGCATTCGCGGGAAGAGAGTTCTCTGTGTAAAAATGACATTAAATCATTAATGTTATAATTGGGGCTGACATTTTGCGTTCTATTAAATTCAAGTGTCAGCTCTGAAGGCAGTAATTTTAGAATCAACGGACACAGCGCTGTAAGGTTCCGATACAACATCTAAAGCTTCGAGACATCTAATCTGTGTTTGTAATTTATCATATAAATTATGAAATGTTTTTATGTCATTTGCGTTTTTTAATGGTTCAACATTTAGTAAATTATTCATATGTGCATTAATAAGAATGTCCGTCCTTCCAAAACGATCGTGTAAGATTTGAATTGCTGAATCGTAATGTTTTGGCGATAACGGAAATCCTTGAACGCAACTGGTAGCAGTTCCTCCTAAATAGGCTTTCAGGTAATTAAATTTGTCTACCTTGTTCAATGACTCGTTATTATGGATTTAGAAACTGTTCCATAAATTATAAATTAAGCCACTGACTACTGTTTCCATAAAATACGGTAATCGAAAGTTTTGGTAATTTAACAATAGTATCTTTTGGTGTATTTAAGTTACTGTCTTGGACTGAAACCGCTGAAATATTAGTGTTCAAGTCATGATTAAGTTCTTAAATCCATTTCTTAAGTCTAAATTTCCATAATGTTATCTTCTTGCGATATTGTTCTGTAATTTCATATTCATTTTCAAATTCATCAGCATTTAAAATTGGTTCAGTTTCTGCATCAGCATTATATAGTGTTTCGGTTTTAGCATTTAACTATTCTAACAATTCTTCGAGCTCATTAACAGTAACTTCTGATTTATCTAATTCACTTTCGATTTTCTTAAATAGTTTTGTAACGGCAGTTTTTAAGATACTTCTTTTCTTTTTTAATTTATCTACTTCTGCCATTTTTGTTTCAGATATAAGCACATACACAATATATACGTTTCATGAAAAAGAAATGCTTAACTCTTACTTCGAAAACAAAATTATTCTTTTGCTGAATACTTCAAGAACAAGAATTAAAATCTTTAAATGTAATACTTTAACTTCAATTTTATTAGAACTTTCAAAAACCCGGTGCCGCTGTTCAGGCACCATAAAAATGTTGCCATAAAAAATCAGGTTCATCTATTATAAAAGTAATTTAAAGTCTCTTACCTGATACATCTAATTCACCAGGCTTCTAATAATTGCTATCTTCTCAGTAAGAGGTTCCTTTCAAGTAAGAGGCCATCTTGTCTTTACTAATTTATTCACAGAACTACTAAATTACATTATTTACAAAATACGTACTAAATATTTTAAGACAGCTATCTTATATATTACATTTAGCTGTTTTCCTAAGGCAGAAGTTTTGTATTGACACTCCTCAGAGAGCATTTGAATCTAGTCTGGTTCTCAGACCTCAGTCAGAGAAAGAAAAGGAAGAATGCCCGCCATCTAGTGGCAAGAATGGGACAAATATATTTCTTCATAAGCATGCAGAGGGTTAAATGCCTTTTTTTTTTTTCGTGATGAGTGAATGATCTATATTCTTGCTTTCTACCCAAATTCTACCTCAGATTTGTCAGTAACTGCGTAGCAAAGTCTGTTAACTCTCCCAATTTTTCTTGACTCTCGTGATCTTCAGTAGATCACAGAATTACACGATTTTGAATTTTTAGCCTCTACTAAGGAAAATGTTTCTCAGTAATACATGAATTTCTTCAATTAATAAAACTTAAAGTGTGCAGATTCCATTCTCTCGACCCCCGGTGATTTTCACCATAATTATTCATATTAAATTTTATTTGATCTAAAGTGTCTTAACTTACTGTAAACATTTATAGAAGTTTCAATAAAGATTCAACCAATGTCTAATTTGTTTAATATTTGTATTTAATTTTATTTTATGTCAGTATAGGGTACGTTATTAATTTTGTCCATTCAATAGTATGTATATTAAGTATTAATTTCATTTTCATTATATTTAAAAGCTTTCACTATTTTCTCAGTGTAAAATTGTAAGAAAATTGCAAAAGAAATCAGCTGAAGAACACAAAATTTTAGAATATCTAATTCAATAATTGTGTATTTATATCAGAATCATTTACTGTCCTGAATCATGCATTATATAGTGAAAATAAATCAAATGCATTTTTTGAAATGGTGTTGCTGCACAGTCCAAAAACGTTTCAGAAACTCTTGACTTATGATGGATTGTCAGAGAATCTGTGAGATTTTTATGTTTTAAAGTTGGCTGCTATTATATACTGACAAGACTTGTTGCACCATCCCTCCTTTTAAATAATGCTTGATCTACGTCTGTCATTTATCTTTAAACATTAAATAATAATAATAATAATAATAATAATTAAAAGTGGAAATTTTAGAATAAGATTTAATACTTTCTGCTACTGTCACTAAACTAACTTTCACTATCTGTACTTTCATTAAAAAGTCATGAATTCATTAGTGACTTAAGAGAAATGTTTGTTCAAGTACTCCTACACCTATTTCAATTTTACCTTCTTCTTGTTTGCATAAAAGACATGCACACTTGGTATTTTGCACTATTTTTCTCTTTACGTATGCAGCAATATGTTGTCACTTAAAAAGAAAAAGCATAAACTTGGCATTGTGGACAATTTCGTTACCAAAATCTTAAAACAAGAAGGAAAAAAGAGTGCAGGATGTATTTAAGTGAATCATATTATGCTCCAAAGGTGATGAAAGCTGCAGCATGTGACCCACTACTATGCTGAAATGCTGAAATTCCCATAGGAGGGATAACATTGTTTAGGCACACTGATGAAAACAGTTGGAGCCATGGAAGCCATCTGAGGGGATACTACACGTATACCTAGGTTGCCATGCAATACTTTTAGATGACATGGTAGGTTGCCTCATCAGTACTTTTTCACGGATTTTGAGTAGGGGTGCAGCTAATGAGAAAGTACTCAAGATTTTGCTATAAAGAGGACTGGTAAGTATTTGGTTAATTATGTGTATTTTAAAATTGTTCTTCTTTCTCTAGGCAGGTGCAAATCATCATCCTTTTATTCCTGTGGTTAGAGCAGATCCCGATGGGCGCTGTGCTGCAATGGTTGTGTATGAAAGGAATATAGTTATTCTTCCTTTTCGCAAGGATAACATATCTGAAGAACAGGAGATTGCTTCTGGCAATGCACACATTGCATCTGCTGTGTAAGCTTGCAACTTTTTTAGTTTTAGATATTTGATTTTATATGATTTTAGATACTTGATTTTATATGACTGGCTGCTTACCCAGTCAGCTGCCCAAAATAGGCATTAATAAAAATATATACATATATAATGATTTCAATGCATTCAGCTACTGTAATTTCACTGGTATAGCTAGTAATTAATAGTAACAGAGATGAAGAACTGCATTTATTCTTTTTAAGTCATTTAAATAATTAATTAGTAAAAAAAATTGAATTCGCAAGAAAAGTTAAATGTCTAATGCTTTCTCAAATGGCAACACACTAGCACATGGAAGATAAAAGTATTTTATTTTGGTCCCTCTTTTTCAGGACTTTTCTCCCAAAGATCACCTCGACCTTGTTTGCACTTGATCGCCCTTGAAATCAATAGAGTTATGATTAAAAATCTATGCCAAATATAAAGTTGCTATTTTGACTTCGAATTTTAACTTTTTCATTGGTGTGCTACTCTTCTCTTGTGAACTTAATGTATCATTCAGATTCATTAAACTGCTTGAGCCATTATTGACTTAGTGGCAATGAAAGACTGTAAAATGAAAAATCTCAGACTGAAAATAAAACTTTGTAAATGAAAGATTTTAATCCCTGATCCCATATCGCTCTTTAAAACTTAACTTTGGTCTCAGATTTAATGTCTTCTATATACTGTTTATTATATTTTTCTTTTTTTGTTTTGCAATAAAATTTACCCACACACATGTATATAAAATAAATAATAAAATAAATAAAGAGTGTAAAAAATATGTGACATGCAAATTTCAAAGTGATTGAATTTTATATATTCATTCATTTTTTTACTTCCTTGTACGTAGTAAAAAGGAAGTATTGTAATCACGAAAAATTTTGGGTCTCACATTTCAACGAAAATACCCATTTTGACTGCTATCAAATGCAATTTAATGATGTTTTTGCATAATATCTAAACATAAAGACAGAATAAAGGACTCTTTTCCTCCAATAAAATTATAAGACTGATTTAAAATGGATTCTGAAGAGATTTTTTTGTGTCATCTATGCGTACATACATATCTCGCATAACTAAAAGAGGACTAGCCTCAGAATGCTGAAATTTTGTATATAGGACTGCTATAACATGTAGATGTGCACTTTGCATTTTATTTGAAATCAGCTGCACCAAAAGTATATAAATATATGTTATGTATATTCACTCTGTTACTCGGCTGAGTGAGCTCAGTTTCTTTATTCTTATATGTTTGTAAATTGTGCATTTTTTCCTTTAAAAATGATTGAATTATATTATTCTTATCTTTTGGTTACGATTTTATGCCTTTAGTTAACCTGCATGCAATAATTGTGGAATTATCAACAATTTAAAAGTTTTTTAAGTGCAGCTAAGCCTAATTTTTGGTTATGGTAGCGGACTATTTGTTTACATTTGATACATAGCAGAATAGTGGATTTGTTGCCAATTTAGCGAAATTAAGCTTCACAACAACAAAGTAGTGTCTTCTTTTATTATTGCGAATTAAATTATGCTTAATTCATTCTGGAATTTTCATTTAAATTATCAGCTTTATACGTGTCTTGTAATAATGAGTAACTATAATAATAGTTGTGTACAAATTTAATTTGAACTGTAAAAATTGCTTTTTAATTGTTTTAACTGTACTTGGTGTTTTATTAGAATAGAAGAGAAACACGCCAATGTGACAATCAAAATCGCTGAAAACAACTTTGTGTTTGGCGTACATTTACTAAAACACTCAATCGATTTCGAGGGGAGCCACAGGTTCCTCCTCATCAGGAAAACAAAACATCTAGAAAGGGAAAGCAACCTCAGTAACAGCTTTTTTATACCCTCGGGTAGAACGACACGCGAGGAGGCAACGCTATCTATTGGCAAAAATAATAACCAAGAATTATGGTAATAGAATTTTAAAAGTGTTAGGAAGGACTGGATTGGACTTAAAATCATTCACTAAACATGCTAAATCTTTGTGAATATGAAAAGCCTCAAGAAAATCCAATTCACCAATGGAAGAAGCTTTTTGGATAATTTTTGCAGATCCAAAGTCAAAATTATGATTTAATTTCCAACTATGATTCGCTATTGAAGACTTGTTAATTTTGCCCTTTCGGACATAAGATTCATGTTCCTTGATACGAAACTTTAACGCTCTTTTTGTTTGGCCGACATATCTCAAGCCACACTGACACTGATTTATTAATCTCTCTTTTTTTTTATATGAAACTTATTTAATTTCTTCTTACACGGTTCAAAATTTAGGTTCATTCCAAATAAAATTCGCTCATTTTTTATGATTTATTTTTAAAATTTGTATTTTTAAATAATTTTCATAAAATTTTTACAATCATCTTAAAGTTTGTGTATTAAAGTAAAGTATTTGTGCTTAGCTGCAAAAAATTAGAGCTTTTTATTCAGATTTATTATTTATTATTATTATTTCCGAAAATATACATGAATTTATATATTGGCATGTTTTGAAATTTGGCATATTTGTTGAAAGCGATAATAACAAAAATGTGGTTTACACACTTTGTTAAAATTATTTGAAAGTAGAATGATGGTGACTCCTCCTCTGCACAATGGAAGGGAAGGAAAATAGGTTGCCACGTATTAAGAAGTTAGACAAGTGAATTATTCTTGGCTCAAAATGAAAAAAATTCGGCAAGTTAAATTTATGAATTTCTCCATAAATTTCGCTTCGAATTGTACAAAATTTTGTATTTAGACATAATTTGAGGAATAAAATCAAAATATGAAAAACAATGTGTATGCTAGTTCAGAAAAAGTTCCATTTTGCGTTAAAATATTTATATTAGAACAAAGCTATATATAAATCTAATATATATCCTAAGTCTTGCTTTTGAGACATGGAAAATGCAATTTGAATTTCGTCAATCGGCCCAGTAAAACGGGAAATATAGAACTATCCCCCCCTTTTTTTTGCCCTGTGTACATCAGGGCATTATACAAATCTGTCATCACTTCTAAAATATTTCAGAAACTCGCTTTCTCTTGACTGAAAGTAGTATAACTTAGCTTCTTTTTCAAGCAAGTTTTTCTTGTGCATTCTTGACACTAACAGCTCTGAAACTTTTCTGAATAGCCCAAAATTTTGTGCCAAATCATTCAACTGATGCTGATTAAATCCCTTACAAAGAGAATTTTCTTCAGTTTCAAAATATTCATCATTAGGATCAATTCTAGATTCACCAGAATCATATTCTGGTGTTTTTAAAGAGAGTTTTTCTTTGAAAACTAGCACTAGGATTTCAGCTGAGTCAAACACTGGGCATATAACTGATGGTAAACTAGGATACTCTATTTTACATTTGTTTTTCTTGTTACATCCTGATGTTTTCAATACACAAGAAGTAACAATCCCTTGAATGATTTTGGGGCTCTAGCCAATACCAAATGGAATATACCAAATGGAAATTTAGAATGTTCCCTTTATGCCCATTCGTAAACTCTTGGCACACTGCTTGCACACTTTGTGAGGGATCCATAATATATCTTGACCATGAATTCTGACTTTAAAATAGGCTTGCCTGACAAATGTACTGATGTTTGTCCTTTGACTGGAAATGGTAAAGCTGCTACGAATATAGCAAAATGAATCAGAGTTGTTTAAGAACTTACAATGCAAACTAGCTGAGGCAGGTAAAAGGAAAGGTTTCAGTTCATATATAAATAAAAACCAAACACTGCTAATCTTGTATACAAATAAAAACTCGGACTCCACATCTGAATGCATTTCACTATGTAAGAGTGTATCTTATTAGTATCTCAGGCATAACTGAACTAGTCTAGATGGGGATGCACCTGTTGCTGGTCTCCTATAGTGCCATTCACCCAGCACCAGTCAAGAGCGTTTGTGTCAGCGAATAGGAGAGCAGTAGTTCTTTCCTGTGATCTGTGCTCGATGCCACAGAGAGTGGTCGCATTCACATAATGTGTAGAGAAAAAATGTGATGTGGTAGAAGAAAACTAACTGAGATTTTAAAATCTGCATGCTGCCTATTTAGCTCTAAAACAACTCAAAAGTCAAACTTAACAAAAATTGTGTTACAAATTGTTCCTCAATGTAACGTACGTAAATGAACTTCTTGCAACATCCCTTGATTTGATCTTTTCCATGTGTTACAGATAATGAATGTCATGTAACTAGGAAGCCATACCTTGACCAATTTGCTTCTGTTATAGGCTAATTGCACATTCTCTCTTAACTAGTGACATATTCTTATTCTGAAATTGAACTCTTTGCAAGATATTCATAGAGCTGAAGTGAGTAAACAGAATCAAATTTGAATGGAAGTTATGCCCTAGAATTGAACTTTTAAATACACTATCTGGATGCTCAGCTGCAGTGTTCTGTGGCTTCACCTTTTCATTCACTGCCAAACAAAATTTAATTATATCTGTAATATGAATGAATTGAATACGATATTGCATATGAAATTTTGTTGCTATCAGGTAATTCCCTATTATTATTATTTTGTCTTTTTGTATGTCTGTGAACTTTAATTAATTTTTATTTTTATTTTCCAGGAAAACACCAGTTTTAGCTTCGTATACTATAAAATTAAGTGATATTGATGAGAAAGTCAATAACATAAAAGATCTTCAGTTCTTACAAGGCTATTATGAACCTACATTACTGCTTTTGTATGAACCTCTGAGGACATGGCCAGGGTAAGGTTTTCATTTTAAGTTGATGTAAGATACAAGGGGGAAATTTTAAATGTATAATAATAATAATAATAACATTGATGATGAGTTTTTTCTTAACATTTGTAAGGAGTGATTGTATCATATTCATGAACATATGCCTTATGTTGAATTTGTTATTTCTGTTAGAGTTGCAGTTCAAATTTTATTCATTATTAACCCTTTTCATGATGGGTGCTTGGGTAACCAAATCGCTCACTTGGTACAGTATGTTAGCAGGATTCCTTGTTTTATCAGGGTAGCCAGGTTGCACTGGTAAGCTTAATTTTAGAAAAAATTTACATAAATTAAATTTGTAGTCCAATTTTTCCTATTTTGGACATATTATGAGAGGAACACTCAAGTAGTTGTCAGAATTAATTTGAAAATTTTACAATTGTATTTTCCTTGCCATTTAAAGTAAGTAAAAAATATTTCGTTAGACAATACAAAAAATATTCCCTGCAGTGCTAATGAAGTTCTTAAGAGGAATGAATAAAACCTTAAAAGCAATAGGATATGTCACCTATATTGAAAAAAAATGTAAAAAAGAATTCCCAGCATCAAGATCACCCTATGTGTTTATATCATTTGATGCAGTTGATAGCCAACGTGGTTTATTTAATTTATTCAACCGAAGCAAAATAATGATCATTCTGAAGTATTCAAAAGCAAAATACCAAAAATAAAAAACACTGCCACAGAATGAAGGTCAACATTCTCCAGTCTCAATTATACCATAATAGATATAGGGTTACATTTAGCTGCAAAAAAAAAAAAAAATTAAAAAAAAAAAAAAAAAAAAAAGTTACTTATTAAGCATTCTATTAAAAAATTCATGACATGCCCCTGCCATTACAGCCAATTTAAATGGTCATTCATATACAATACATTTGGCAGCTGATACATATCTGGCATTTCCAAAAAGGGTTAATGGCAAATAATGAATATTGATACAAAATTTTGATAATGTAACATTAAAAGTCGAAAGACAATGAAGCTGTGCTGGAAAAATAAGATAACAGGGGCAAGCCTATCACATTGAGGTAAATGGCTATCGCTAAATTGGTTATCGCCAAGTTAGCAGTGGTTTTGGTGACTAATTTTTGTAGCCAAACTTGGCAACCATTGGTGACATTTGGGTCCAGTCCCCTGTGTAGCTGTAATTGATCTCTATAAATAAATGTAACCATATCCAGTCTTTATATGTAACTTTAACCGTATATGCCCATCCAGTAACTTTGAGAAATACAAGGTACTGGAGAGTTCACAGTGGCCAGGGGAAAACTATATAAAAATGGAGCAAGTATCAGTTTTCATTTTTTAGTTGAGTTGACTTCGGAGTATTGAGAGATCTCCATGTGAGCTTTGCTATTTAGATGCATTTTGCATAGCATTCTGTTTAACGTTCTTAATGGTGGTAAGTACTAATTGTACTTTATCATAAGAGCTGTACGAGTACCTTTGTGGAAAGTTGCAAAACTCTAAAGTGTTTCTTTTGGATGATAAATTTAATCAAGCTATCATTAGTTCTGTGTGCATTCAATCCATTACAAACCTATACAGATGTAACAATGTGAAATTCACTCCCAGGTGTATTGATTATTTTTATTTGTATTGTGTTTTTAATAGGTTAGTGAGTTCAGGTGTGCTTGTATTCATTTGTTCTGTCTTTCTTTCAGTATCTTTGTTCTTATTTTAATGATATTTTAAAAAGTTAACTGAAACATGCATTCTATTTTTGAAAGTGATCTGTGATAATGAATTAGGAGTTATTTATAAGTATTTCGTTAATTAGTATTGTATTTTGATATTCAACTATAATCATGTTATGTACAAGCATTTTTTATTATTGTATATGCTGTGTTAAATTTTTGCCTTTGGTAAGTACTGGTTTTAAAAGTTTGAGGAAATTTTTAGCCCAGAGGGGCAATTTGCCCAGAAGTACTATTAATTTCATTTTGCATTGATTCACTAAAAGCGTTGTTTCACTTTTCAAATTGTTGCCACCAAATATTGTTGCTTTGTATTATATTTAAAGAAATTGAATAATGAAGAATTTGCATAAATGTAGGTATGCGCATTGTGGTAAAACAACAGTACCTAGAGCTGTCAAATTTTGAATATTGAGTGTTTCCACCCAAATATGGGCATTTGGAAGACCAAATTTGAAGTTTGGAATTTGTTTTATTATTGATTTCATATTTTGTAAAACTTTAATGAATTTTTTACTAACAAACTCAAGGATTTCAAGGCGAGTAGTGGCAACGTTTTGCAAAAAAAAAAAAAAAAGTGCGAAGAGCATGATATTTAATAAATAAAGGTTACACACAAAATGTTAAAAAAATGCCACTTTGGATGTAATTTAAAATATGAAACCTTTCAAATTTTTTTCCTTTTTTTCTTTTTTTTTTTTAAGTGATTGGCTGGCAGACTTTTTATCTGTTCGCATGGTTTGATGATTTTTTTTATGTATAAAATTAACTCATTTAACTATGTCTGCTATTGTTAAGTATAGGGTGTTCTCAAAATAAAAATGAGACAAAAAGATTTAATTATATTTCAGGTATGTGAAACCTATTCCTGTTAAATATTTATGATCAGATAGTTCATACAATTTAGTTAGCTGAATTACTCTGGTGAAAATAAATTAATGATATAATTTCACATGTTCTTGTGAAGGACTGTGTGTAACATTTTTCTGCAACATTTTGAAACATAATTAGAAAAGAAAAGTGAGTTTCCAGACTAATAGTACCTTTTTTTTACCAGTTTCTGTGGTGCCATCTGATAAATAATTAACTAAAAGCAGTTAATCATTGAAAACTTCGAATAAACTGACCTTTGAAAAATTTTAGTTCTTTCATAGGTAACTTAGTTATTCTAAATTAATTTTGATTACTGTATTTTTTATGATTATATGCAAAGTGTTATTAAACAGCAACAATGATTTTACTGTGACGAATGGATAGAATTGATCAAAAATGCTTTCAGATTATATGTTAGTTTTGATATTTTTAAGCGAATAACTACCTCGAGATGACCACCTGTAAAGATGATCACCGTTTCTAAGAACATTGATGCAAACATTTCCTCTTCAAAAAGACCACCTCCACAGAAAGCTAATTATTAGAGATAATTTTAGAAAATTTATTTTAAACTTAGAGTTTCTTAAAGATAAATTCTTAATGTTTAAGTATCGTTTAAAATGTATATATGTTATTAACAATAAGCCTTAAAATGTATTTAATATGCATTTTTGTGTTTCCTTACTATTTTAGGCGAGTTGCAGTACGGCAGGACACGTGTTGCATTTTGGCATTATCCTTGAACATAAATCAAAAAGTCCATCCAGTAATCTGGTCACTTAGTGGCTTACCATTTGATTGCCTGTATGCAATGGCAGTACCTAAACCCATTGGTATGTATTTTTTGGTGACCTGATAAAAGCACACTAGATTTAAAAAAAAAAAAAAAAGTTATTATTGCTTATGTAACAAATATCCACATGGACAAAAGTCCTCAAAGATAAAAGTTTGCATCGAAGTGCCCACAATGATAAGAGCCTGTGTGGATATACAGGGTGTTTCCGAGTTCGACCAACAAATTCATGGGGGGTAATAGTAGGCATCAAGAAGATGAAAAATTGCCGTAAAACATGGGGTTGCAAACCATGTTTAGTTGGAGAATATTGTAAAAATAGTAATGAAAGGTGTGATGTCAAATGGAACAAAGGGGGCCAATAATAAATAGAAAAGGATTACAATGCATCATATTTCAACATAAGAAAGGCCATGAGGAGACAGTTTTATAGGAATTGTTTAAAATTGCATCATCGAAGGTGATTTGCACAGTGGACACCAATGGACGAAGGATTGCTAAACACATTCACACATACTTAGTGTGCTGGTGATGTCTGCTGAAGCAACGACAATCTGTGCAGTCAGATCTTCCAGTGTATCCACAAGCATCTGGTAAACGACTGGTTTCAGGTGCCCCACAAGAAGAAATCTAGGTAATTGAGATCTAGAGTAGAGGCCAAGCAACAGGTCCGCTGTGTCCAAGCTGCCTGTAGGATATGTAGCATTGACGTGTTTACTCACTGCAATCGCAAAATGTGCTGGTGCACCATCATGCATAAACCACATATTTTGGTGTACAGTGGTCAATATTCCCTGCATCAAATCTGGGAGGATGTGTTGTAGTGAAAAAAAGGTAATTTGTGCCGTTGAGGGATTTGGGCAGAAGTAATGGTCCCAACAGATGATCTCCGAAAATCTCTGGCCAGATGTTAATGCTGAACTTGTATTGCACTTATGACAAGATAGTGCTGTGGGATTTTGGGATGACCACGAATGCGTACTGCGAATTGTACCTTCTCTCATAAAGCATGCTTCATCTGAGAATAGAACAGTGGTGAGAAACTGAGAATCATTCTGTGTGGCATCAAGCGTCCAGCTTATGAACTCTACCTGAGGGAAGTGTTCAATGTCACCTAGGAGTTGGACCTTTTGCATGTGAAAGGGATGCATTTTTTCTGCACGCAGAACCTTCCACACAATTTTATGATGAATTTTGAGTTCAGCTACAACTAGTCATGTTCCTGTTGACGGGGAAATGTCTAAGCTTGCAGTACTCAGTTTTCTGTTTCAGGTGTGTGCACACTGTGTTCTTGCCCTGCATTACGCCTCATTATTTGGATGGGTCCCATATTCCGTAGCTGTTGATCAATATGCATGAATGCATGAAGATGGTATAGTGTGGACAATGTCTCTTTGGATATTATTCTTGGTACATCCTTTGCACTAAGCATCCATTGCCACCTGCTTAGGTGTAACTCAGATGCATATCTATGTATTTCTCACTTGTGTAATCTGACCTCTTGTTTCCGAATAAAAAACACCAATGAATTCGCCAATGCTCACGAATGAATACTTGCTCACTGCTCTTATTTTCTCCATATGCATAGGAAATTTATATATGAGAAGATTTCTTCTTTTTGACTGCTGCTTTTATTTACCTCAGAGGCATTGGAAATTTGTGTATGAAAAGATTTCTTCTCAACTGCAGTATTCCCAATCCTCACATTTTTTGGCCACTCTCTTTGTCAGGCTCACTGACCTCTCAGTGTCTATTTTTGTGATTTTCATTTACTAAATATGGTTTGTGACCCCACATTCTATGATAATTTTTCACCTTCCTGATGCCAACTATCATCCCCCTAATTTGTCAGTCAAATTCAGAAATGACCTGTATATGCCACACATGAGACAATAGTCTTCCCATTATTTTTATTTTATGCAATTTTAATGGCACCATCTAAAACTGTATAAAATATATATGTATTATGCAAGGCAAATCCTTATTTCAAAATTTTATTATATAATTTCAAAACAGAAGTAAAGTCTTCCTAAAATTAAACATTTTATTATAAGTTTTATGTATCTATGAACATTTATTGTTCTGTGCCTTATCCATGCGGGCATTTATTATGCCATGCTTGGCTGAAAAGCATTTATTTTTATTTCTGCAAATTCTGCTAATAAATCAATATTATGTATGTGTTTAGGAGGGGTTCTTTTGGTTGCTGTAAACTCTTTACTTTACCTCAACCAAAGTGTTCCACCATATGGAATTTCCTTAAATAGCTTCACAGATTTTAGTACATCATTTCCTTTAAGTAAGTTCCTTTTTCTTTTCATGTTGATTTTGCTTTAAGAACTATGATAACTGATTTAAGACTATGAAAATGCTCAACATATAAACTGGAATTATATGACATGGTCAAACCTTCGTCAATGGACACACCACTATTAGAAATATCTACTAATGTATAAACAGTTTTTCCCATTAGTAGATAGCTCTGAATCATAGGATGCTCAAAGTAGGAGATCAGTAAATTACCATTTAGTGAACACTTCTTGGTAATGGGCAAAACACCATACCCTGAGTATCCACTAACAGGAGATTCAACTGTACACATTTTCCTTTTATCTGAAATATAATAGTTGCATGCAAATTGAAAATGAAATGCATTTAATAAAATCTTATATGATCTCAGTTTATATTCAGATAGAAACAAAATAAAATGAATTATTTCATCATTTTATAAAATTATTGTATTGACTCAATTATGAGATAGCTTCACATGTAAGAGTTGCAATTTTGGCATATTTTGTACCAAAGTATATAACATAGGGTCTGAAAATATTTTGCCCTGATAAATTTTCAATTTCAATGCTATTATAAATGTTTATGAAAACAATCAGTTACATTTATAGCTAGTAATTAATTATATAATTTGTAGCTTACAATATGTAATCACTTAATTCATAATATCTTAATGCATCATTATTAGCTCTAATACTCATGAAATAATTAGATCTAATGTAAATTTCTTGAGTTAGAGATATTAAAAATAAAAGCATAACTTATTTATCATTATTAATGTAGTACTTTCTAATGTAATAAGAATTAAATGCATATGTTAAATCATGCAAAGAGGAAAGGCAATAATAAAAATTATAATGCACTAAATTTCACAGATTTCAGGATTGGAAATTAATTGAAAATTATTAAAAAATAAATTTAAGATTTTATTTTAATTTACGTGTAAATTAAATCTTAAATCTAATTTTAATAATTTCAAATGTTAAAATTTATCAAATTTAGAGTTAATTATGATTTCTGTTATTGTATTTCTCTCTATGACAATGTATGTCTTTTATTTTCATTTTTTGTAGAAAAGTGCTAAATTAGTAATTAATGTTTATTTTTTTTATGTTCTGATTATTGCTGA
>KK112519.1:24128-80794 GCA_000611955.2 Stegodyphus mimosarum | reverse complement strand
TATACATCATTATATTTATATCTATTATCACATATATATCTTTTCAACTAAATCTGTGCATTGTTGATTAACAACCTAAGTTATTTAAAAGTAATAAATAAAATTCTTAAGTTTTTGTTTTTTTTTAATCAGATGAATTGAAATAAAAATTCATTGAATTCCTGGTACATCTAATTAAAAACATTCAGTATTTTCATAGAATGATATTCTATATCTTTTCAAATAAAAAGAAGATATATGATGTTCGCATGTTAGTCTCAATGTCTGTTACTCAAATATCCTACAAAATGTTTCATTGTTTTACCTAAGCCATCTCTGTTGATTATATCTACTGATAAACCATATTAACTTTAACCCTTTGAGCAGTGCAGATTTTGGGGTCTGTAATGAAGACCTGTATTTAAACAGCATTAATTAGCTAAATTTGTGCAATTATTCCTTTTAATCTCTATTTTCATAAACTTAGGTTCATTACAATGACATTCACATTATTATAGAAAGTAAGAAAGCAAAATATTTTATTATAAGCTAATATATACCAAAAAATCTCATGAGCCGATCATGCCACTCAGTGGGTTAAAAGAGCTCTTTTGGGTGACCATTAAAATCTGAATCCTTTTAAGTATTATTTTATTTATTTATTATTGATATCAAATTTTCATAGCATATTCAATAAATCTGACATATTACCTGGGATGTGAATTTACATTTTTGTTCACTTAAAAATTACACAATTAAGTTATTTATATTTACTTTTATTAAAGTGTAATTATTAAGAAATTAGGCATATACGAGGCATTTTTTTAAGCAAGCACTGCTTATATAAACTCAAGAAAAATCATTTTAGCAGTATCTTTTAATGGAAGCCTGAGCCTTAATCTACTTTACCTTATGGCCCTAATCATATGCAGCCAGCTTATGGATTCCATCTTCATAGTATCTGCAAACCTGATTTAATAAACATTCTTGGTATGCAGCATGAGCACAACTTCCGATCATTCAAGTATACTGTCAGATTTTCATACAAAACACTTCTTAAAACTTGAGAAAATGGTAAAGCATGATCATGAAGGAGGAAATTGACAACTGTCCATCATAACTGATAATCTGGTCCAGAAAGTTAATGAAAATATTCGAGAAAGCAAATGCTTTAAAACTTCTTTTTTATCTAATAAAGTTTCCTCAAATTCAAGATATATTCTGTATGAAGCTGTGAAGAACACTTAAATTATTGGAAGTTATACTCACACTGGGTACCAAGAATTGTTATCAAATGGCATATTTTTGAGAAAGTAGAATTTAGAAGCTGGTCACACAACACAATAAGTGCCTTAATGTAGAAAAAAAAACTATGTTGAAAAATAGATTAAGACCAATGCTTTCATTAAGAACAAAATTGTCAAAAAAATATGTATTATGTTTATGCAACAGTAAACAGTACTTACTTAAAAAATGTGCTTTGTAATTCTAGTATTATGAGTTTATTTATATTTTGTTACCTTGTAGGTATGTTTTAACTCTATTTAATGATGGTATGAGAAGTGTTAGAGGCTTTAATTTTGATCGAGCAGCTTCTAGTGTCATCACGACGTGTGTAAGTAGTGTTTGAAAATGTTCAATTTCAGTTTCAGCACTCTTTTTTTCCCTTGAAAAATATTAAATCAACAAGGTTTTTTATTTTTTAAATGTTATATATAATCTATTAGAAAGGTTTCTAACTATGTATATTTTGAGGCACGTGTAATAACCACTCATTATGGCAACTGTTTTATACAGTGACCAGTCTAAAACGTCTTCAGTTGATGAAAGTATATTAAATATATTTCCATTATAATTACTAAAATTATAACATTCTCTTTCTTAAGAGACAAATTACTTGTTAATAAAATACATGAACATTTTCTCAAAAAGATGGTATCACACAATATTCAAGTCATATTTTATCTATTTTATTGAAAGTTTCCTTCAAGGATAATATTTTTATTTATTTTAATCTAAAGTAGTTTAAAGAATTTTTTGAAGTTTTTTCCTCAAATAAGATGTCATTTTCTTTATCAATGTAGTTTTATTTTATGTTAAATCCTGTTTATCATATTATCATAGCTGTAATTCTTCTCTACTAGCGATAAAAATGCTTCTCTAATAATGATGCGATTCTAATAATGATACATTTTTCAGTCTGATGCGATATGTAATCCATATAAAACATTTCTATAGAAAAATAAGCTAATTCTTTCTCATATCAGCAACACTGCCACACAGTTTTCAATGATTTTCGTCTTTCTAATCAAATGGTCGTAAAATCTCAAGTTCCATCCAATATTTCACCTATATTCAATTTTAATTGATTAAATGGGGCAAAACATTTATCATAATTGATCAGAAATCAGTAAGGGGAACAAACAAACACACAAACATTCTTCTTTATATGTATAGATTTTGTAAAACTTACAAATTTTTTATTAACAAACTCTACAATATGAAAGTGAGCAGTAGCAACACTTTATGAAATAAAACATTTTTATCTCCAATGTATGAGACTGTTGCCACTTGGAAAATTGAGTGTGAAAATTAGCGTTTTGAGAATTTTTAATTAATATTTCGGCCGAGTAAAGTTGTAAAAAGATGGGAATAGTTAAAATGGCTTCCCACAAATTTTTGGAATTTGGAATAATGTATTTAATATTTGGCAATGCTAGTTTTATTTCATCGTAAAACTTAGAAATTTTTTATTAACAAACTCTAGGATTTGAAAGCGAACAATGGCAACAACTTTCGAAATAAAGCAGATTTTCATCTTCAGCTTGTGAGACTGTTGCCACTTGTAAAATTGAGTGTGAAAATTATCGTTTTTCCGAGGACTGAGTTATTAGAGGACAAACAAACGGACTCTCTTTTTTATATATATAAATTTCTTATCTGTTAAATATTAGTTAATGATGATATTTATTAATTATTTTCCATAAAGTAGTGTAGAATAGTTGGAATTATTAATTTAAAACCCGATTAATAGAATAAGATGTTTATTCCAAATAAGTTAGTTAGTTAGTGAAAGAATTATTAATTGAAGTTTTGCATAATGGAATGAATAATTTGGAACTTTATTATTAAAAACATGCTAAAGAATAGAAAGCATTGTTTATTTTTGCAGTTTATTCAAGTAGAGTATAAATTTCGTATGAAAACTATAAATCAGTTTTTTATATTTGGATTTTTTATGAAAACAGTTATTCATGTTTTTTTCTTTACTACTAGTTTTAGGCTTACCAATGAAAAAATATTGTAAGTTGTTTAGTTTAAATTTGAAAAAGTAATGGATGTTTCTCTTACAGTTGTGTATCATTATAATATGCGGTATAATTTTTGTAAGCTGGGAGCTCATCATTAATAATTTTGGTCCTGTAATATATTATTTTGTCACTTTTTAATTTCTACTGATTGTGTTTTTCAGAAGTAGTCTTTACTTCCTTTTTGTGGGTGTGGTTGTGTACACACATATGTATATAGTTCTTCAAAATTTTTTTTATTAATTGACTTAGATAAGCATATCAAGTGGTACAGACACCAGGACATAGTCTGATCCTGTGTGTAATATTGTGGTAAATTGATAGCAATTATGACTAGCTTTTTAAAGGTGGAAATTCAGAGTACTGGAGTACAAAGTACTTAGAGAAAACACTAAGTCGGAAAATTCTGACAAGTTAGGGAAAATGTTAAATTCCGGTCCCAGAACCTCTGCAGAAAGAATAGTTCCATATAGAATCATATGTTTTTGCTTTATTTTTTAAGTTTGGGGCATGGCAAAAGCAGTATTTTAAGATTAAAACTGAAATGATTCAGCTCTTGAAGGAAAATATAGCATTCTCTTTAGCTTTTTTTTTTTTTTTGTCACAATTTTCTTTGAAAGTTGATATAGTGATTCCTTTTTATAATGACTATCTTCCTTAATGTCTACCTTTAGGAATATAAACAAACATGAGTAATCAACATAATCTTTATAAGATGGCAATCTCCACAGAAGACCAAAATCCATTGGCAGCGTGGAATTTGTCTAGAGCTCACTATAAACAGCATATGTAAATTTTGCAAAATTTTAAGTTAATTTGATTAACAGAATATTTTTGAAGGGAAAGTGCTTAAATTTGTTTTGAGACAAAAATTGCAAATGTATGTTGCATTAGCAAAAGTGTTCTCTCTATTAGATTTCATGAACTGTCTTTTAATCATTTTATCATGCACGTCAAAATTGCGATCTTTTATTATTACGTGGACACTAACTAATGAGATTAAATTTGATCTTAATTTGTGTACACCTTTTGAGAAATTTTGGACAATGATGTTACTGACAATAAGATTATTTTTGTTGATGATGATAAATTCAAGGGAATATGAAGTTTCATTTGAATAGTGTTTTGTTAGAATTTGTTAAATAACAGAGTTTGGTATTATGTTAAATGATTAATTGTTAGCAGCCTTTTTTTCAGTTATTTTTTATGTATTTCTTTTAAAAAAATAATATTAAAAGAATAAGAATTAAAAGAATAAGTCTAGAAAGGGACAATATAAGTGCAGCATTCTTTTGTAATATGTAATTTTTGTTTGTTTTGAAAAAAATTTATTAGTCTTTCAGGATTAAAAAGTATAAATTTTGATTATTTTAGATGTGTATTTGTGAAGAAGGTTATTTATTTCTTGGTTCACGTTTGGGCAATTCTCTGTTACTGCGTTACACTGAGAAAGTTGATATGAAAGACAGTGCTGAGCAAAATACAAATTCAGTCAAAGAGGGAAGGCCAAATACAGAAGAGAAACAAAATGATGAGGTCTGTGTATTTTTTAGATGTTTTCATAAATTATTTTCAAGTACTGTATTTTTTTATTAAGAACTTAGTTGAATAAAAAGTGTTGATAGTTTGAAAAATAAAAAATTATTTTTCAAAACTATTAAGCTTTGATAGTAAAACAACAAGCTAGATACTGCTTTTTTTAAAACAGACCACTTATGTCACTTAAATTTACAAAAAATAATTCATGCACTAAAAAGATAGGCATTAGGCTTTTTTGATAAATTTTTAGATTTTTATTGTGGGAAAAGAGCTTGAGTGCATAAAAATTTTTGTTGGTTCTTTCATGTTTAGCAATTGCATAATGGCCGAGCAAATAAAGCCTGCGAAATACCAGTAATTTGTCCCAAGTTTAAACTTAGGCAAATGGATTGGCTAGACTGGCTGCATGATTTGTTTTCATAATTTTTCCCAAGTGTAATCTGAATATGAGCTAGTTTCTCTTAGGAAGTCCTGCACGAAGGTATCTCTTCGCTTAAGCGGATAGCCCTTTTGTGCTTTGCTGTATTCAAACAATCAATCAACCTTCATGTTTAACATAATTATCAGTGAACTTCTACTAAATCTTTCTAAAGCAGACAGTCCCTGAAAATTTTTGCATTTCTACCATGTATTTCTGAGTATAAGCCAATCCATTTATAAACAGTGAATGCTTTTTTTTTTTCTCAAAAATTTACCCAAAATTCAAAACCCATGTATAAGCCAGAATGGGGAGGGGGAACTGCAATGCTAAAAAAATGTGATTAAGGGGAAAATGTTGCCAACAAAGTAAAATGGGTGACATATTAGCCACTCAAATCACTGAAAAATAAAATGACAATGATGATTGTTTTTACAGTGTCTGAAGTGTTACACTGTCTGAAGCGCAAGCATATTTACCGATTTATTTGCTGTCTTGTTTACGATCTGGGGAATCTTTGCTAATCTTATTTTCTCTGCCATTTTATATTTTGTTTGAAGGATGAGTGAGAAGAGAAATTCTTATATGGCAGATTTCAAACCACAGGTGCTCATGTTTGCTGAAAATTCTAGCAACAGTATGGCTGCTTGGTGTTTCTCCTAATTAAGAAACATGTTTGAGGGTGGAAAAAAAATGCCCCAAATTAATGGAGATGCCAAAATCCAAAAAGGTTGCACATAATTGTTTTCCATTAGCCAGGCAGAAATTTTGCCAACATCAGATATTTCGTTTTAACACTGTCACAACAGACTAGTCATATAAACAGTTTCAAAGATGAAAACAACTTATTTCTATAAAATAAGTAACTCATTACATTTAATTTTTTTTGCTTAAACTTAGAAATATAAACCGAAGAAACAAAAAAGAAGTGTTATATTTGGCTGTTTATCACTTGCGCCTGACTACCTATGTTTACTTATGTAAAGTACTTATGTTTCGTGCGAAATGAGCAGATCCCTATATAAGCCAATCCCTGGAATTTAGCTTTAGAAAAAGTTCCAAAAATTCTAGTCTTATACATGAAAACATACAGTAATTATTTCAACCCATTCCTCTTGAATTTTTTCTCTCACTGTGATCTCTCCAGATCATTTTTTTATTAATGGCATCTTATGCAACACATATGCTTCTAAGTTTAATTGAATTAATAGATTACAATATTCAGGCATAAAAATTAATACCCAAGTCTGTTTTTTTGGGGGGGGCCGCACTGGCAGGTTTTGTTTATTTTGTTCATTCCAGTTCTCTGCTTATTTCAAAGCTATGAATGCTTTATTAAAAAAAGAATTCTTTACATTTAGCTATTTTTTTATAAATTGGTTTTGTCATTTATTAATCAAGTTTTATTAGCTCTTCATGATGTCTACAGAAGTCCTTACTTTTCCCAACTCTTTGTCCTAGACATATACTTCCAGTTACAAAAATGTTTAAAATGACACAAATATTCATGTTTGGGCATATTAAAATTTTTATATGATTTCTAGATTATGGCTCCAAAGAAATAAAACTTCATGACAATATTAATAATGTATTGACAGTATTTGGAAACTTACAAATTACTTGTATGAAAGCTCTTTTGACATACCATTTGTAATAAAATTATAACTTAAACAATGCTACAGAGAAGTAAATCACAAAAGAATATCATTAAATGGCTTTGGGGGGGGGGAATCAACCTTGAACTATTTTAAGTTTAAAATGACAGAACATAAATATTTACATCATTCAAAACATTTTTGTAACTAGAAGTATGAGTCCACAACCATAAAAAATATAAGATAAGAACTTCTGTAAACACAGTGTGTATTTGTTCATAAATATGCATTTTTCTTTAATATATTCTGGAGTAGACATCTGAAGAACCATCTGCGAAAAAGATTCGATTGGACAGTATGGATGATTGGATGGGTAAGTACAAGTATAATTATGATGTTATTTTTTGGCAGTTTATGTGAGAAAAAAGGTTTTAAAATGGTTTTTAAAGAATGCAGAATTAATTACTATTTTGATAATTTAAAATGGCACAAATAAAGGTTTTACATTTAACTTATTTCCGTGTATAGAATTATTTTTTTATTTTCAAAATCAATTTGTAATGTCCACATGCATGTATGTTTTACAGCTACTTGTTGGATAGAAATATCTAATAAAGTGTCTATGTCCCAATAGTTATATGTTTAAAAGCTCATAAATGTTGCACTTAACTGCAACTGATGTGATAATTTAAAGTTTACAAAATTATAGATAATGTAATGTGTAATTAATAGGACAAGTTCTGATGTAGATATATAGCAGTAGATTTTTATAATTTTATTTTGTGCACATAGGTATTTTAAAATTAAGCTTTATAAGCAGGTATCATACCATGTAAAAACTTCACTGTTCTGTTATTTTATGTTTACTAATTTCTGCAAAAATTTAGAAAAAAATTTCTTTTTGTTTAAAAGCTTCTGATGTTGCACTCATTGAAGATCCTGAAGAGTTAGAAGTATATGGAAACTTGACTCAAACTACAAAACAGCTAACATCTTATACATTTGAAGTAAGCATAGTATTCTTGAACATGTGCATGTGCAGACAAATAGGATCAGCAAATATGCATCCTAGTTAATGAAAATTATTTAAATTAGTATATATATTATTTGTGATTGTAATACATTGTTCTTACTGTATTAAATTGTGCTATAGTGACTTAGTCTAAGATAAAATTCATTGAAACACTTAAATTTCCTGTAGGCATTAATTATATAATTTCAATATTGTCTTTATTCACTTTATTATGTTATAATGTTAAAAATTTGTTTAAAAAATCTATTTAAAAAAAATCTTTTAAAGAATTTTTGATTAGCAAACTCAACAATTTCAAAGCCAGCAATAGCAACACTCTACAGAAGTGAAAACATTTTTATCTCCAACACGTGAAATTGTGTATTGGAAATTCTAAAGATATGGTCATTTTAAAATTATTTTGCGATATTGCTGGGCCAGATTTGAATATTGGAGAAGGCATGGATGTAATTTGTTCATCCTTTGATAGGGAGCAATGGTAGCCCACCCATTATGTGCTTCCATAACAAAGGGATCACCACTTCCGGCCTTAGTAGGGGCTAATGCCTATAAACGGCTAGAACCCACCATTGGGGGAAAAAGATATTTTTCTATCTGGCCTGAACAATAAATGAAGACATATTTATTTGGAGTAGGATGTTGCTAATACTGGTTTTCTTTTATTGCCACAACAGCAGGACGTGAGAAAGAAGGAGATTCAAAACAGAAACTTCCTTAGCATGACAAATTGCACTCTTTCTTAACTAATTTAATCCTCTTTTTTATTTTTTGTCAGCTATTTATTATTACAACTATTTTACAGAAATTAAAATTTCAATTTTCAATTATGTCTTTCTTATTGATTTTAAGAGTTTCTAATTCTGGAGCTGTAACAGGATCTGCGAAACAAAAGGACAATGGACCTCGTGCAAAAAAAAGTGTTGGCACTATTCGGCTTAAGAAAGTGCAATTTCAAAATTGGGCAAAACAGCAACCTTTCTTTTGCATAAATTTTGAATGCTATAGAAAAAAGTGAACGTATTGGAAAATTCTACTTATAATTTTATGTAATACAGTTTGACTAGCACTTTATCAAAAAATTTGCCTGTAACCTGAAAATTAATTTTTTACAGACTCTTCCTGGTGCTCACAGTTCAGCAAATGCTACTAATAATGCCTCAAGCATTAACTAAACTTTGTTTTCCATTGATGGAAGATTGAAAATAGTGAGCATAATGAGTATTTTCCAATGAAAAACTGCTATATTGACTCAATGCAAGTATAAAAAGGAGTGAAATCATTAACCATTTGTTTCTTGCCAAGGTTGCTATAGAAGACAAGTACCAAAAAAATAAATAAATATTGAGTTTTATTGTGTAAACTTTGATTCCCTTAAAGTCGTAAATACTTTATTTCATAAATAATTATTTTGCATTTTTAATTTTATAGTTTCTGCATGTAACCTAACTGTAGATTTAAATTTTCCACCTGTAGATTTAAACTGATGATCTAAATCTGGAAATTTCTGAAATCCATCGCTAAAATCCAAGTACTCAGACATGGAATGAAATATATCAGTAATTAACAAACTAAAAAAGAATCATATTAGATGAGTAGTCATCAAACTTTATCGACTCATGGTATCCATAGAACTATGAGGAGTTTTTTTTTTTTTTGTTTTCTGAGAACCCCATCCTACCCTTAGAAAATACACCTTAATATTTAAAATCGATCAATATGCAATAGATACGTGACGTAAAGACTAAAGAAAAGTACTGCAGTTTTTATTAAAAAATCTTAATGTAAAATTAATATAATTTACATATCAATAGCATTACCTTGTGCTCCAGGTGTCCCTCACTCTTGCATTACATTTAGTGACTGGGGTATGCTTGCGTTATTTTACATGAACTATCAAAGTTTGACTTAGTTATTGATGTTATCTGCAGTTTCATTTCTTTTTGTGTATTTAATTTGTTTCTGTATTCTGTTTTTGTTGCCACGTAGGTTGAGAGAGATTTTTCACTTGAATATGTTGCTTTAACTGGGATTGAAATGTTTATAGTTATGCAAGAAACTTTCTAGTATTCTGCATGAATCTGCAACCAAAAATTTAGGAGCTGCTCTTGCTTAAATTTAGATTTTAACATTGAATCTGTTGATATGTCTCTGAGTTGTTTCAAATCCTTCATTGAAGAGCCTTCTAATTTATCATAGTTCTCGAACAAATTTTTTATTGTATACTTAGTTTTCTCTTCTGAGAAATATTCTCTTATAATTTTCTTCATCTGAAGAGATGCACAATTATATAATTTTTAACACTATTGTCTAAATCTAATTTATTTTCCATTAGAAAACTGTTTAATTTTGCAAATCCCCCTCCCTTCCAAAAAAAAGAGAGGGACCAACATAGCTAAAATACAGTGGTAAGTTGCACTTAAAAGAAATGATAATCACTCTTTTCTTTGTAGCTGCAGAACTACCACATACGCATGATTTAAACTTTGTGGCTTTTGATTGACAAAGCATATACCCTTTCATTTATCATCGCAACTTCTGAAATAGGATTGCACTTGCAACTTAGCTTGTGATAATATTTTCTGATGCTGTTCATGCAACAAGGCTCTATGAGTCATCTTGAAAGGGGACAAAGTCCTTGAAAAAGTACCTGCTCAGTGATTAGCTTGTATTAAATTACTTCGTCACTGGTGCAGTGAATTTAGTTATTTCATCTTTACTCTTACTACTTTTTCTATTACTACCAAACAGTTGAAAATAAAACCAAGAGAAAGACCTTTTTTAACATAGTAACTACTAACTTTTTTTTTTTTTTATTGTGGTATGTTGCTTGAAATTTCTGGAAAAAATATTCCCTTTAGTCTTACAGTATAATACATTGCCATCTGAAACTTTGAAAGAAGTTATAACTGAGTTTTAAATTAAATCTGCAGTACAACATAAATCTCAAAGCAGAAAATTCTGTGTCTAGCATACTGAAAAATGTCAGTGGTGAACTATGGAATGTTTTGTCCTTATAGCTATGACAGGGCAGCATGCTGGAGCTGAGAATTCATCAGATTTCTCACACTGCAGATGAAAAGGAATGGAAGAGAGGAAACAAGTACTTTATTGTAATTATTTCGTCAGCTAAAGGCTGATGCTCTTTAGCATGCATAATTCTTTGAGCTGAGGAATGGGCAGAAAAACATAAAAAGTGATAGTACGCAACTTGTTTCATTTTGAATATCTGATTCTAAAACCAGTGATTCAGTGTGCAGCTACAGATTAAAAGTAGTTAATAAGAATTTTATTATATGATAGAGTTAAATAATAATTATTTTTCCTCAGTTTTAAATTTATAGGCATGCATTGCATATCCTAAGGTGGTACCACTGAATATGAGTCTAAATCAGTAATTCTGAAAGTGGATGCTGCCACTACCAGAGGATGCTTGAAGATCCAAGTGATATTAGGGGTTACCATATAAAAATGAAAAATACTATATTTACATGGCAGTATTCAAGATCTTCCTTCTGCTTAAATTTCCAGTAATATATCATTCACAGCTGGCATCTGCAGTCACAACAGGATCCATTTGTTGTCTTATCACCTATTTTTCTCCATAACTGGTTGACAAACGCCAGTTGTAAAGGTTTAAATCAAAAAGCACCAATTCTGTGTGTATTTTGAACAAAATTTTGCAGTTATGTAAAAAGAATGAGGAAGTACCTTTAATTACAGCTCATTCATAGTCATTGAAGATACATTTCATACATAATACTGAGGATCTTTGAATGTTAGAATTATCAAAATTTTCCATCAAAAGATTTTACAATGCATAAACAAGTTCAGTGAATGTGCATATAATATTGCAGCAATGTTAAAATTGCTCCAATCTACACTCACTGTTTTGAAAATACATTCCAACAGGAAATTGAATTTCATGCCTCATGGTGAATAAACCATTTTCAATAAGCATCAAAATGCTGTGAAAGTTTCAAACAGGACCTCTGCATGTAGTGACTAATATGTGATTAAGATAAGATTTTGTTCACTCATGGTGTATGGGAAAGTTGATTATATTGCAAATGTAATAAATATCAGAATCAAAATTCCACTAGTATATGTTACTTTTAGGAATTGTAAAGAAATAATCATAAGTGAATATCATAATCATAAGTCATATATCATTATTATACAATGCATACAAGGAACAGATTTATTAGTCTATCTAATCTCCATTATTCTATCAGAGTATTAGAGTTCTGTTAACTACAGATTTCTACTACTTGAGTTTATTTTCTAAATGTGTTTTGTAGGTTTAATGATTAAAAAGCAAAAGACCGTTATAAGAAATTTCATTCATTTTTCACGATGTTGTGATTGGATAATGCAACCAACGACAATTATTTTGACTCCTCTTCCCAAAAAATAATCTTATCAAAATGTTGCAAATGACTTATTGAAATTTAAAATATTATTAAATATAAAATTTTAAAAAGTATAAAAATTTAATGAAATTTTAATAAACAGTTCATTAAAAATTGATGTGCATTTTGTTATGTAAAGACTAAAATATGTTTCTTCCAATTATAACTTTAAAAAAATGAACTTGCTTTTTAAAAATAGTAATTAAAAAAGAATACTATGATTCATTATTTTTATAATTTTGATTCAAACTGACTTTATGATGTTTTAAAAAAACCCTAGAATTTTGGTTAAAATTATATGTTGGGAAATTTCTGATATTGATGAATTGGCAGAATCTCATCATGCTCATCCTCCTTATTTATCTTGTTTTGTTCTTTAGTTTGTATTCCTATCTGATATATAATTTACTTAAATATGATTGATTTTACTGTTAATTTCATTAATTTCTTCACTTCCAGTGTATCATACATGATGTTCTTCAGTTTCTCTTCATGGGCACACTGTATTAAATGTAATATGGGATCAAAGTGTTGCCGGTGGCTCATTGTATCATATTTGATATGCTGAAATGAAACTTGTTTGACATTTTGAATATGCATAAATGATTTCCAAAAGCTGTAAAACTTAATTTAATTGAATATCTTGAGTGTTAACCTTTATTAGGATTAGTTATTATTTTATTTTACAAATGTAAAATGTGCGATGCTTACAACACACTCAGTGTTTAGAAATGTTGTACATATTGCAAGGAGCTTAAAGTTTTGTAGATAAATGTGAAAATAGGATATAATAAACAGAGATATTTTATTTATTATTATTCTTTTTTTTTACTTAATCATTGTATAGAAATAATTTAAACATGTAAATATTATCATTATTAATCCTGCTCTTAAGGTTTACTTTGATTGTGAAAATTAAGATTTTTTTCTTTCTAAATTAAAAATTGACATTTAGTAATTCAAACATTTCAATGCAAAAACAGATTTCATAAGAATTATTTTTTCATGTTAAGCTTATTTGCACTCGAGCACATAGCGACGTTCGTCACTCTAAGCTCACAGATGTGTGGTGAAACTTCATTCTCTGTTTGTTGGAGGCAAAGAGATTTATATACAAATAACCCAACTTTATCATTAGTATTTTATTTTTGTAAAAAATATAAATGTAGTTCTCTAGAAGTTTAATATTTGAATTTTTTCTAAAAGTGTGTAGTAAACCAAAACAGTTTTAAGCATGCTGATCTAATGTTGGTAAACAATACTTCTTTGGCATTTATTGTGCCATTATATGTTTATGCCACAACTACTCCACAGATTGGATATACCACCTAGTGTCTAGATTATCACATTGGTAAAAATGACTTGTGAAATATTCCACATCCCAAATATTGAAATACTTTGCTGGAGGGGGGGAGAATTGGGAAGTGATAATTATAAAGGCAATCTTTAGAAAAGATTGAAATCAAGTTACCAGCTGTTGGTGCTGAATAAGTACATCTTTAAAAAAAAAAATTCACTGAGTTGTATGGTTTCAATCCAAAAGAGTCTTTTTTTCATACAAATTGTTCCACACCTTAAAGAAGTCATTTCTAGGTTTGTGACAGCTTATTGAATATTGGTCCCTGTGGTAAAATATGTATGGGAGAACCAGCTTTCATATCTGAAGAATTTTCTGCAAATCCAGATCCTGATCTGGAACTTGTTACTACATCTGGATATGGAAAAAATGGTGCCTTATCTGTTTTACAGGTAAGTTACTCATTGCTCAGAAGTATCTGTTTTCTAGCAATTTAATACATTTAGTTAATTTGAATTTTTTTATTTATTTATTTTTGTTTATATTTATTTTGTGAGCATAATGAAAGAATGTTTATTAACTATTAATAGCAACACAATAAGAGACATTTTTGAAAACGTGTTGTATTTAAGCACTGTACAAGGAAATTATATTATTTTTTAAACTTTTACTAAATTAACATCAAGAATTTGGCATTTCATTGCTCTATAATAGAAGTTATATACTATCTGAACTCTTAAAACTGAACCAAATCAGTGCAATAGTTTACATGTGATGGTAGGAAACATATAAAAGAAATAGAAGCAAATTTATTTGTAGAATTTGTCTCAATGGTAAGTGATATCGATGAGATTAAAATTTTGAAGATATTATGTATTTTCCATGAAGTGTTGATTGCAATGAAAGCCATAGTGGTTTCATGAAAAAGATTATAGATTTCAAGATCGTCTATCTTATTCTTATAATTTTTTAAAATACTTTATCGTAATCTGATATAATTTTCTATTAACAGTTTAACATGAGCCCAATTTTTTCATTTCTTCTCATGTTTATATTTAAAAACTCATACGTTTGCTTAAACTGAGAAAGTTCTGGTGATAATAATAAAATGATATAGAAAAACAATAGCAATAAAACTTTAATGTTCCAAACACACAAATAATTCTATACCCCAAAGGATATAAAATCATAAATGACCCACCAAAAATAAAATGACAAGTATTCTACTAAAAATATCAAGCTACCTTAAAATGTGCAGGTTCTTGTTAGACAGAAAACTGACTTGTGTTCCATGCTGAGTTACCACTTAACAAAAATATTTTATGCTAACTTCTAAAAGATAAGAGATTCTAGGTCTAAGGAAAAGTACTAACCTTATATTTGCTTAAAAAATACAAACTTTAGGTCATTTTATAGCATTTCATCTTAATATGAACTCAATTAAATTTCTAAATTAATACATATCTGACAAATGTAAAAAGAAAGAATCAAGACTTACTTCATTTATGAAGTTTACATTTTTAGTTCAGTCATTTAATTTTTTTATTAGAATACTGATATCTGAATTTATTTCATATGCAATTTATGTAACAGATATTTCATTTATTTAATGTGTTATTACTTCTATTCCATTGTGTTATTCAAATAGATAAACATTAAAAATATGAGCAAAAAATTCAACAAAAGGTCAATTAAATTATCTTAATCTTTAATTTATAATTACTTATACCAAATTTGACTGAAAGGTAGACTGATTTATAATATAGTAATATAAGCATTTGTTACAATTCTAGGATCATAAATTCAACTGCTTCTTGGAAAACAATTGATTTTTGGATTAATAAGAAATCTGACTCATATTGATTAAAATAACAAGATAATTTAGAATGGAACTTATTTTTAATTATTATTATTATTACATTTTCAGTTTAATTTTCCTGCTTAAATATTAGGATTTTCAAATAACCTTGAATAGTAATGGTAAAAATCAAAACTTACATTGACTGATCTTAAATAAAATGTAAACAATATGTAAATTAAAAAAAAAAAAAAATCTGTTGAAGGCATGCCCAAAAAATAGTGTAAAAAACTCAAATCTATGAAATTGGCTCATTATCTACCAACAAGAGGCCTCATGGTATAAAATTGTCTCCTCATAACCTAAAAAAGTTTCATTGTTCTAACCCTTTCGCGACGGGAAGCGCAAACGCGCGCTTCTCGCTGAGACCGGCAGACTCTTTCGCGAGTGCCTGTCCAGCGCCGGAGGGTTTTTTGCTATTAAGCCTAAATCCATATGATGAAGCAAGAAACGCATTCATTTCCCGGCCGGCAAGCTGGCGTGCCAGAGCGTTTTCTCGTGATATAAACATTTGTGTTTCTATAATCTCTTCTAATCTATTTTGTATTCTTTTTTTTTGCTACTATGTAGAGTCTTTTAGGACTACTATGTGAGGTTCTATTACGTTTTGCATTGCTTTTATTTCGGAAAGCCTTCAGTTTACCTTATATGACTTCATTTTATTAGAAAGCGTATATATTCATTTTATTTTCATATTTATTCATTTATAGAAAGCGAGAAAGCGCTTTTTATTAGACGAATGATACATGAGCCAAGTAGTGAAATGAACGAGATTGATGATTCATTTCTTAAAAAGTTAGAAAGAGGTACTTCTAGTGATTCTCATATGGACATTTTATCAGAGAGATTTTACTTTTTGTAAACAGACTTTCTCGTATTTTTTTTTATTAATTTAGAAGTTTATTAATGTATTTTATCAATTAAAACTTTAGAATAATTTGAATAGTGCTTCTGAAAATTATTTCTCAAAGTGAGCAAGTTTTTAATATATTTTCATGTAAAGTAAAGGAAAAGGATATTTAAACTCTAATTTTAACATATTTGTTAGCTTAAAGAGTCGTCATAAAGCATGCCATTCGGAAACATACCTTTCCTCTTATGTATGTATAGTTAAAAACTGTGAGTCATGCTACTTTCATTTTGAGTAGAAGGTCAAATCTACATGTATCTGAAACCATATGGACATACAATGCCATCTTGTGCCAAAAGTTATAGTTTTTAAAACCTTCCAGGACAATAGGACAAATGTGTGACGGCCAGATGTGAACGAGAAAACGCTCTGGCACGCCAGCGTGTCGACCGGGAAATGAGTACGTTTCTTGCTGGCACGCATACGTGACAGTCGGAGCGAGAGGGCTAAGGTATTTGTATTCCTGTCTTCAATATAGGAACCCAGTTTGTATTCCTGTCTTCAATACAGGAGGAATTTTGTCGATGGAATTTTTTCTTAAAAATTCTTCAAAGTGCAGCCTATTGTTCAAGAAGCAACATATGCTAAAAATCTCTCAAGACCCATTAGACACCTTCTTATGTCTCTGAAGTAATCCTTTTAGCAGTTTTTATAACTGCTAAAAGGATTACTTCAGAGATTTTATATATAATTTTACAAATTTAAGAAATCTGCATACTGTAGTTTTTGTGCATTTTATTTTCAAAATTACATCAGCAGAACATGAACATTTATTGGTATTTGTTGTTTGTCTCTTTCAAATTTTTTGAAGCTTTTTATTTAACAGCATATATCACCATGAGAACATAGCTTGAGAAGTTATTATTATTTTTTGTTCTCAGCATAAACTGTGATCGGCCAAATTTACCCTCACACACAAACACGAAGATTAGTCAGTTTAAAATGGCCTTTTATAAATAATTATATTAAGGTTGAAATACAAACTATTTTCTGCACTTAACAATTCTTGCATACAAGATGGATATTAATTACTTTTAGCAGATCTTGCTAAACTCTTATCATACTGCATGGAGGTATATTTCAGTGTAGCCTTTGGTGTGTATTGGGCTTTTGTTGTGAATTTCACAGGAGTTTGATTATTCAGTAAAACTGCAGTAAATTGATATTTACAAATATCATACACACTTTCAGTGCCCATCATATTAATACAATACCCGCTTTCCAGTACATATCTGCAAAATATGTACTTTTATGTTGCCTGCACTCTTGTGACAGACTGCAAAAAACATATGCATTAAAAAATCATAATCAATGAATATCTTCAATTTTCTTTTGTGGAAATAAACAAAAAACTCATTCTTTAAGCGAATTTGTAGCTGATGCTGATAATGGGGAAGTGCAATTTTAACTACTGTTGTTAAATTAAAGAAATGTTAGTTCTCCTTTAGCATTTTTCCTTTCAAAACCATTATTCCAGAAAATCATATATTATTTAAATACTTCTTCAGTTCTGAATTAATGGTATTTTCTACCAAGATCCTCATGCTATTTTCTTTGGTAAGACTTTAAAAAATTCAGAGCAAGTGGCTTTAGAACAAATAAGCATTCTCATTTACACATTTCAGTATTCAGTATTGCTAAACTTAATACATGTTCTCTGAAATTTATTCATTTAAATCACAAGAACAAGTATTTTACCAATGCCTCTTTCTGGAATTTTCATTTCACGTGCACATATTTCTGTTCCACTCTGAACTCTAAGTACACATATTCTGTGTCTAAAAAATGAATATGTCCACCTAGATTTATCTTCTTAGTTGGTGCTATAAATAAAAACTTCAGATTTCATAGAATTTTTCATTTCATTTCCCATTGATGTTATTAGAAGCTGAAGATAATATTCAACAAAAATAAATGATCTTACTACCTATGTTTAAGCGAAAGTTAAGAAGAAAATATATGCCTGAATTAAGGATTCTGTACTATTTAATACTGATATGTATTAAATAGTATTTTTGTACACTCAAGAGAAGGTGCAGATTCATGTGTCTGACTCTGTCATGTTACTTTAAATGCTGTCATTATGAAGGGTAAAAATACTAGATATGATAGCAAACATATTAAGATACTAAAAATTTTTGAAAAGTGTTAACAATGTTCACCCTATTGCTAGAAGTGCTATTTCCGAGACTTTACTTTTTCAAGTGTAGGAATCTGGCAGCAGAAACTATTGCAACTGATCTGTAATTATGGTTTAGCTCTGCATGTTCTGAGATCATCACTGGCCATATTTAGAACTTACTTTTTCTTTTGTTAAACCTTTTTATTAATTGTAAATATATGTCTATTTTTTTTATTACTTTTATTTATTTATTTTTATTTTGTGCAATTTGAGTCATTATTGACACTGATCTTGTTGTCTAACTGAAAAAAGAGACAAGGCAAGCTCTCTAGTCCACATTTTAAATTGAATCACGTTAATACTGAAAGTAGGACTAACTAAATAACTGCAAAATGTTCAAGCAGATTATAATCATCCTATATAGTTGTCCCATTTTATGACAAACAGGTTAAAGTAAATCAAGTCCCATGCCTAACTGGAATAAGAAACAAGACAATTTCTCTAATTAACTACCTAAATAGAATCTTAAATGTTACATGGAACCTCAAAAGAAGGTTAAGAATAGAACTGCAGAGCTGAATAGCACTTCTAGCAATAGTGTGACCATTGTTAACACTTTTAAAAAATTTTTAGTATCTTAATATGTTTTCTATCATATCTAGTATTTTTATCTTTCAGAATGATAGCATTTAAAATAGCATGACAGAGTCAGACACATGAATCTGCACCTTCTCTTGAGTGTACGAAGATACTATTTAATACATATCAGTATTAAATAGTACAGAATCCTTAATTAAATTATCATTCTCTGTTGCCCTATTTGAATGACAAACAAATCAGAGGAAATTAAGAAGACTAGATCCAGAGAGTAGCTCTGCTTTTGTCATGAAAAACTTACCCATGACATCAATAGTGACCTTGAAATTCTTCACAGAATTTTGAAGTTGACATTTTACTCCTTTTGAAACAGTTAAACTGCTTAAACTTTTGCTTTATGCATGGTTATATTCTTAAAAGTGCTTTCGAATATTTTAACACTTAGTTGCAGCTTACTCTCTTGCCACCCCATCTCCAAAAGAACATATTGCTATGTGGTAGAATTTAATTCACAGTGTTGCAGATTCATAGTACATTATTGGCAGAACTGTGTGCTATGTCCAACTTATACTTGGAGTTTAAATACTAGAAATTTTGAATCCTTAACATCTCAAAGAAGGTAAAAGACTAGCTTAGATTTTAGAATTTGTACTTCTTGTCATTTAGAATTTTCTTAGCACCTTTTCATTTTCTTAAAAATTATAGTATGCAGCTATTAAAAGCCATGCAGTTGGAAATTATGTATATTTTAATTGCTTAATGTTTATTAGACAATACTTTTGCATATGCAGTGTACTGAGGAGAGAAAGAATTATTTACTAAAATGTTTGCCCCACCAGTGGCTGAATAGTTATATTTTAATTAAGCACTCAGCCATGTATATATCAGTATTTATCAGACAATACTTTTTCATATTTAGTGCACTTGCGGAAAGGAAGAAGACTTATTTACTAAAATGTTTGCCCAGCAGTGGCTGCTTAGTACTCTATGTTTGATCTGGGTTTGATCCCAGGCAAATGGGTTGGTTTTTTTTTTTGTGATTTTCCATGAAGGCATCCTTCTCCTTCTTAGGCAGGTAACCGTCTTGTACTTTGCCATATTTAAATAATCTAACTTAGTGAAATAGCATTTCTTGAACCTTTTGTAGGGCAGACCACTTCTATAAATTAGAATGTTCTGTAGACTACCTTACTCTTGTTCCCTTCAAAAGCAATATTTTTAACATATGTTGCTATCAGTATACTTATTATTTTAAAAATACAATTAATTAAAATTCATTTAATTTTATGTTAAGCTAATGAAAGAAAGTTTATGTTCATTTCTAATAATTCATGGTTACTGGAATTTGGATAATCTTTATCTTTTAAAATAGAGATGAAATAAACATTGGTTAAATCCATTAATAAAATGGATTAGCCTGCTGATTCTCACACAGCTGTTTTATATTCGAATGTATGCTGGTAAGCTGAAGTCTGAGATTGGCATATGCATCTAGTCAATTTTGCTCCTTCATTTTTATTCAAGCTAGAGATAAAAACTATTTCTTACACAGATATATAGAAGCAAATTGAATTATAATTTTAACCCTCTGAGCGGTGCGAGATTTTCGATCTGTCATAAAAACCTGTAGTTAAACAGCACTTATTAGCTAAATTTGTATAATTGCTTATTTATTTATTATTTCTATTTTCATAAACGTACATTCATTAGGATGGCATTTGCATTACTAAGGGAAGTAAGAAAGCAAGAGATCTTAAAATATAGATTAATAAGTGCCAAATGACAAAACATCTCATGACCAGAAAAAGTCGGTTATGCCGCTCAGAGGGTTAAAGCACCTTTCTACAGTTCACTATATTCCATTTCACTGGTAATGAGATCCTGAAATTAACCATACCTTCTAGTTGGAATTTCATTTGAGTCAAGTATCATCAAAGCATTGAACTAACCATTCTCTTTCTTTCAGTGACAACTTATTATTTTCAAAATTGCAATGAAAAGGTACTAGAACCCACAAAATTTTTTATATTTACCACTTGAAAAATAAGTTTCAAATCTGAGTTTCGGGGTTAATGTCATTCATGATTCTTTTCCAGTAACAGTATAATATTCTACTAAAAAGGATTATATGGTTGGAAATGGGGAAAATATCTCTGTTTTATGCTACTAACCACAAAATTTCCTCACAAATCTTTTTAAATTCTCATTCGCAATGAGAGCAATCAAAGAATTACCTTGTTGACAGAGGTTTAGTTTATTTAATTTTGAGAATACATTGAGTTTAGAAAACATATGCCAGTATAATTAGCCACATGTCATAAGCAAGAAATGCAATAAAAATCTTTTTTATTCCATTTAAAAATAATAGGACATTTTTGAAAATCTAGAAGGACCACTTGTGGTCAGTGGACTAATAGGAGAAATGCTGTATTCAAATATTTAATGATGAACATTCAGTTTGTAGTTTGAAATAAACTGACAGATAAATTTTGATAATTTGATACAACACAAAAGTTTGGGTGACATTTTACCACTTAATATAGAGCAAAGTTAATATTATGTGATCATGTTTGTCCATTGCTATTTTGATAACATTAAACCTTGAGAAAAAAGTATCTTTCAAAACAGTATGAAATTTAACTAATACAAATACAGTAAGAAACATATAAATAAATACTTTCACAGCATTTTTATTAGGAATATGCAAAAAGCAGTTTATGGTCTGATGATATCTGTAATGCAGTAGCTCATTTCATAATATTTCTGGAAATTATTTGCTATATACTATATGCCTAAGCTTAATACTTGGAAGGCATCCCTCATACACTGGAAGAGATCTTTGCAAATGTAAAATTTTAAATTAAGCAAAAAGCATGCTTAATTTTGGTGTAAAAGTTTTCAGATTATTTTTATTTATTTATTTATTTATTTATTATTATTATTTTAAAGGTATCAAGGCGGGGATGCTCCTAAAAAAGAGGGACCTGTGTCTGATCAATCTCAGAATCAATAGAGTTATTAAAAATATGAAGCAAATAAATTAGGTTGCTTTTTTGCCTAATTTTGAATGGTTAATACAAACGAAAACAAGCTGTTTGGCAACGTAGTCCCTTACTTGACGACATTTTTCTAACACTTTTTAATGCAATAATTTTTTTAATATTTCTAACACAATTTTGATAATCTATTTTGCTTTTATTTGCTGACTTTACCTTTTATTTGGCTACTTTACTTCAGTTAAAAAAGAATTATTCAATAAAACTTTGATTGTATTAACCAATTGTTGATCCTGATAAGCCTTGTTTTCCTTGTTTGTGCATGCAAATGGGCAGAACTTCAGCAATTCAATAACACTATCAGAATGACAGCATTAACCATAATCACATAAAGCAGTGTCCACTGTATATGGAATTAGTCTGAGTTACCACACAGTAGACATCTGCATGGAAGAAGTGGACATTAGCACATGGCAAATACAAACGATAACAGAATGTCATATAGATACTTTCTTCAGTTAAAAAGTGTTGCCATTGAAATGATTTCATCATTTTTCAATTATGATTGAAATTATGCATTCAAATTTTTTATGTCATTCATATAAATGTTATAATATAAACATAATACTTTTTTTTAAATTGCCAAAAATTATGTTTTTTCAGCGTTCCATTAGACCTCAAGTTGTGACTACATTTGAATTGCCTGGTTGTGTAGACATGTGGACAGTTATTGGGCATAATACAGATTTAGAGGTTAGTTTGCTTCTGTGTAGCATTTTTGTAAGTGAAAAGTCAAAAGTCATGGAAATAGCATCCAAGGAAGAACTGTAAGATTTTCTCAAAGTAACAGTGTTATGAATGGAGAAGTCAGGATGGTGTTGCACTGCTTGAAATATCAAGCTTTTTTTTTTTTTTTTTGGCTTGCCTGTTCATTTAATGTTGGTATATGCTAACTGTTGTCTGAATTGAGTGCATTTAGAGTGTAAACCATCCAATTTCAATAATTGTTGATGAATTTGGTTTTACTAGTTCTGCATTGTCAACAGGATATTGCAAGTACTTTGTAGATGGCATTCCATTCATAAAATATCTGATGTGGAACACTGCATGACTTCCTTGTGCAGCCTATTAAATTATATGCACATTTAGCTGTATTTCAGTTAAACTTATTTCTACAAATTTCATTAGAGGTATGTTTCTCATTCAGTTAATTCAGTTCTCATTTCACGGCAAGGCAAAATATACAAAAACTCAAAGCATTTCTATTAAAACTTGTAAAATACATCAAAACATAAAACATCAGGTACTATTAAAAATAATCATGAAAACAATTTTTACAATTAAAATTAGAATTCCTATGCAAATTCAAGCAATTTTGTCAGCAGGCAGGAAGACGGATTTTTTGATGCACAAAATTGAAAGTTTACTTTTGGATTAAGCTTACCATCACTTAAATTTTTAAATTGTTGTTAATTCTACAGTTATTGCCTGCAGATTTAACTAAAGGTATAAAAACTTTATCCAGAACTTAAGAAAAATATAATTCACTTAGAAATCTTCAATCACTTAAAAAAGCCAAAAATGTGCAATTTACCAACATGAAAAAATAAAAAAATTGAGCTCACCCAGCTGGGTAACAAAGTCTGTGTATGTATATGCATATATACATTTGGTGCAACCGAGTGTATTGAGAAAGGGAGGTGCACAACTAGATGTTATAGCAGATGTTATACAAAATTTCAGCACGGCTATTCATGTGAGATATGTATGTATGTCACAAAGAAAAATCTCTTCTGAATGAATTTTAAATTTGTTTTACAATCATTTTGGGAAACAAAGTTCTTTATTCTGTTTGTACATACAAATGTCCTGCAAAAACATCATTCAAATGAATTCAAGAGCGATCAAAATGGATATTTCATACTCAAAATTTTACGAGATTACAATATTTCCTTTACTTCGTACAAGGAAGTAAAAATGATGAAAAGGCCATCCACGTGGCTATGAAGAGTAGTGTTTTTGCTAGATAAGGTTGATCATAGTTAATTAAATCGATGAACTGGGGATTTTAATGCTGCCTCTTCACAAAATGTATCATAAACGACTACTTGTTGCTACTTGCACTCGTTGGGTTTCCATCTTATAACTCTTGACACTTCATAGAATTCACTTATTGAATCGGGGGCAAAAACATTGGAACTGGACAACGTAACAGTAGTAGTGGTAATGAGCGACATAGTCTGGCAGCTGAACAAGCAAACAAAAGGAAAAGAGAGATCACAGAAGAGGGACAAATTTAAGAACGGGCACCTCTATGTGGTTATCATTTGCTGGCAAGAGAGGAGAGTTTCAGCAGAATAATGTGGTGTGTCATTGATCTGTGAACACCATGAGATGGTTGCATCTTGCAGATTTTAGAAGTTAGGTTTGGTTCAGATACAAAAGCTTAGGAGCATATATGGAATGTATTGGCACATAGCTTTTGAAAATGGATGCAGTTCCATCCATTTTGATGCAGTTGCAAGGTACCTTTCAATATCTGTGGGTTGTCGTGCTGAATAGTTCTGCTGATTTGTCAAGTTCATGCTTCAACATGTTGAGGCACTTCTGAGGATTGGAAAACTCTGCCATTACTGAGCTCCTATTTCATGACTTTTGAACTTTCAACATAATAACTGAAAAAAAAAATTATCTTTCCTTTACTGTTTTGTATTCTTTATATTTCATACAGTTTATGTAAAACAGTGTTATGACTTTTGCGTTTGGTTGTTCAGAGAAATGGATTAAAAAAATTTTGCTGTTTGATTTTTAGAAGTTGGAAGAAAGGGTAGAGGAGGACAAGGAAGACTCCAGTGAAGAGAATCAAAATAAGGCCTCTCAGGTTCTGAAGAATTCTCATGCATTTCTTATTCTGAGTAGAGTTGATAGCACAATGGTAATTATATTCTTTGGTAAAACTATATATACTAACTAACAGTTAGTAACAAAGTGTTAAAATTTGCCTACCATTACAGAGCTATAAAAAATCATACTAGCTATCTATTATGAAAATTTTAAAGGATCTATTTGCTATTCTTTGTTGAATACAGTCAAACCCAGTTTATAATGAAATTCTAGATATAACAAACGAACATTTTGGATCGTATCTAATTTCCTGTAGACTTAATCAGTTTTATATGATTTTAACAAACTTTCAAATGTTTAAAAAAAATATAAGAAAGCTTGTTGGACTGAAAATTATTTGTATTTTCCAAAATTTCTGCAACTTTCAATTGAAAAATTACTAATCCTTAAACTCATCTTGTTTAGGATATTAGAATAGCAAAAGACACTTATAGGTTACTATTCTTTTATCTTCACCCCCACCTTTCTGTGTGTTCTGAACATGGCAAGTGTAACACTCAGTTCTTATAAAATCAGGACGTTCAATAATCATACTTTATGAGATCCTAATGTGTCCATAATTCAATGGATCCATTGAGCACTCACTCTGAAACAACATACTCTTCGAAGCTGATGCTTATTCGTAATTGTAAATGCATAGTTTGGATGGAAATGTGTTATTGAAGGGATGGATCTGATCCATCACTTTAATGCTAAGTAATTGTTTGTGTAAAATTGTTAATGTATGGTGAAACTGGGGGAACTGAGAAAGTAATGAAAAAGAAATTCAGTAATTGCATGCAATAATAAATGTAATTAACTATTAATGTGTTATTTTAATTAGAATTATCATTAACATCTTTTGGAAATGTGACAATGCTAATCACTCTTTTTGTGTGATTCATCAATCAATTTTTATACTATTTATTGGATTATTTATATGCCATTGTTACATTTTCTGTTGATTTGAGAAAATTTGTTTTGGTATTCTTGCGTGAAATTTCACTTTACTTTTGTTAAGTGCAGATTATTTGTCTGCCAAGGGACCATTCATGTGGTCTCTTCATATACAAATTTTAATGCGAATAATAGTATAATATATCATGAATTAAAAGCCACATATTGATCAAAGTATGTAACAATGCATCTGTTACATAATGCCTTCAGTAAACTTTGGGAAATATCCACAAGACTTTGTTTTATGAATAACTTTGTTGAATGATCATGAGACTTTGTTTTATGAATCGATTTTTATGTGAATGGCATCAGTTTTCAGCGTTGCCATGCACATTCTGCCGTGTTTGCTTAGTGATGTAAGCATTCTATGAATTTAATGTTGGTATTAATTGAATGATATGTTGTTGTTGTTTTTTCTGTGTTTCAATAATATCCTAGCAGAGAATTCCTGCTTTAAATCAAGGAAACTGTGAAACTCCTGATGTCAAGGGTTTAATAAAAATTGTTCCTTGTCAAAAAGCATATGCAGAATCCAAGAAGATAAAATTTATTTCTTTTTCTATAAATATTGAAAGTGTAAACAGATGCTATAATAGCAGACTCACTGTGTCTAATTATTATTAAGTTTTATATACGTATATTAAAAGCCTGTGCAGAACAACTGTTGACAGGGTAGTTCGAATTTTGGTTTTGATATTTCGTCTGTGACACGACGCAGTGAGGTTACTGGTAGAATTATTTTGTTGAATGGTATTTTATGAATTAAAGCTGGTTTAATTGATTGTTTTATTATGTATCCTTTAAATGTAAAATGTGGGAGATTGCATTCCTCCTTTACCAAGACTGTTAATGTTTTAAAAAAACGAAATTGGTAAGGATGTTTTTTCAGCAGGTATAATTAAAGATAAATTTACAAAGCTGCAAGTGTTACAGAAAGATATTGAGGAACTTAACAAGCAGATTTTGAATTCTATAATTCCGGCTGATGTAACTCCCAAAAAAGTTAACAATGAAATGGAAAGCTGGGATATTTATAAAGATGGAATTTATTTCCATTTCTCGCTTAGTTAGTGAGAAGTTAGGTGCCTTAGAACAGGTAAATTTAGAAACTAGGTCGCAAGGTAGTGTTTTTAGTAATTCACCTCGTAACGTTAGATCGTTGAAGCTCTTGAAAATAGAGCTCAAGAAGTTCGATGGAGAATTATTGAACTGGCTTCTGTTTTGGTATCAGTTCAAAAAAATACACCAGAACCCTGATTTGCATGAAAGTGACAAATTTCAGTATCTTGTGCAAAGCATGAAACAAGGGATGCGTGCTAGAGACTTTATTGAAAGTTACCCAATGTCTGCAAAAAATTATTCAAAAGCTATTAGTGTATCAGGACTTAGTGTTCTGTGCATCATTTTAGGAAACATTGTAAATTCTGTAAAGGGTTCTTATCCTTACGTTCTAAGTCCTGAACTGGAACAGGGAGCGGAAGGTACGCTATGTTCTGGTGTAACTGCTGGGCTGGAGAATAACTGCACGTGAAGGGATTTGAAATCCTCTTTTATTCAATCACTATTAAATACAAACCTCCCAATTCGGGAGAGATACAGAACGTAACAGACCACACTTTGGTCGAACTTAACAATCAAATAAATTTAAATAAATTAAAATAGAACTTAAATTAAACTTTGCTTCGCAGAGCAATTCGCGGAAGTTGGCCTCTATCTAAAAGGGTGCGTAGCAAGGTATACTAAATACTACCGCACTTTAATTTATTTTACAATGCAATCACGTAGTAAGCACTATGGCTTATAAATTTAAACTGCTAGCTGGTCAGGCGAACGTTGAGCAGCGTGACCGTGATCTGAGGCAAAGCTCTCACACACCGAGAGGTTTCTACCTCTGGCTTAAATAGTGCTTGGCTGAACTTCAAAAATTAGCATAAGCTAAAAACGCGCGCTTCTTCTGACAGGAAGTTGAAGCAGAGAGGAGATAGAAAAGATTTAAATTAAAATAAACTTGGTTAGTTTAACTAAAACCTTACATACTTCCCGCCAGAATTGCGATAGTTAAACTACTTTGGTCCAAACGGACCATGTTGAAAACTAGCAATTCTAAATAGTCGAAAATTTCACTGTTCTAAACTTAGGCCAACTCTTACAAGGCAATATATGTTTGTGTAAAATACAGACGAAATTTTCTGGAACAACAATCTTCAACATTTTTTTTTTCAAGTCTTATTCTTCAAACAGTCTTACTCCTTCCAGCAAAATCTGGAAGGAAAACAACTTTAGTATGACAAAATAACAGAATAATTCTAAGTGGTACAAATCCTTATCCTTTTTTTTTTTTTCTGTGTAATTTTGCACACACACATTATCATTCAAGCACAATTAAATTCTTCCCCCGTATGCTCTCTCACCGGTGTTGGATGTAAAGCAAACCGCCATTGCGGGTTTTTATGTGTTCGGGGGTGTTCAACTCTTCCACCTACAATCGACTAACATTAGTTAGAACTTGACATACGAGACCTGAAAAAAACGCCCTATAACCAGCTAATCCTAAGGTTCTCACTAGCTTTATGTCTAACACTTTAAGTGTATTTGGTGGAGAGCCTAATTAACACTTGCATTCTAAAATAGTCAATCTTTAACTTTTCATGCATACAAATTCGCAGTTTGCACACAACATTCACATTAATATTGCACTTAACGTGCATTGCTAGCATAATATTATTTGTTACATTTCATAACACATTAACAATTTCATAGCAATCCTGAAATGCAAATAGAGGTTAAATTTCTAAGCTTACAGAAATATAGGTTAAATTTCTAAGCTTACAGCAAGTGCTTCCTATTCCTTTCTCAAGGTACTTTCTTGAAATATCAAATTACATTGAATTAATAGTCTACAGACTAAATCGTGTTTTTCAATTTTCCGAATTTTCATTCTAGACATTTTACAAGTCTTTAGACAAAGCGTCGTACAAAATCATTTAGTTAACATATTCTTTTCAGCAATTCATTGCTTTTACAGAATTAATCTATTTACAAAATTAAGTAATTTTAAATCTTTAAGAATTACAATTTCTTTTAACAAAACATTTTACTTTCCATATGAGAACTTATCGCTCACTTGGCGTAAAAGTCAACCTCGCTTGAGGTAAAATCAGTCCTGCAACTTGCAGTATACTCAAAAATTAACTAAACTTTTGAATACGAAATTGTACTTATCTTATTATGATCGTCCATCCTTTTCTTGGCCCAATCTTTAAAACTTGAGTAAGTTGTGGCCTGGTTCAGTTTCCTCGTTTTTCGTTGTTCTTTCGGAGCCTGCTCGTCTCTTTTTCTTTTGAAATTCCGTCGTTGTATCCTCGGCAATTTCCTTTGTAGAGGAGGTTGCTCCGCTGGACGTTTGGTGGACTGGGCCCTTCTCTCCTGGGCCCTTGCTCGTTGCTTGTCCTGGTTCCTGCTGTATTCGGGAAGTTGATTCTCAGGCTGCAATCGACGTTTCTTGCTTCTCAGGCACCTGTCCGATGATTCCACAGTTCTTTTGGATACATTGGGCTTCCCTTGCCCATTCTGCTTTCTTCTCTTGGTGCGCTCGTAATTCCGTTCGTAGATTTGTTCACCTGCATCGTGAGACTTTCTTTTGAAACCACCTTTTTGGTTCTTATTTCTTTGTTGGGGGGGAGCTTTCTTCTTCTGACATTTCGATGCCGTTGTAGCTGGTTCCTGCTGTTTTTGCTGACGTATATCTTCCTGGCTAGTCGATTGCCTCGGATCCTGAAACGAATCTTTAAATACAGCCATTTTGCTGCGATTATAGAACGGTTTTATTTGGTCCACATTCGCTTTGAGCGTTTGACCATCATTTCTTTTTAATATAACCACTGCCCCCGTAATTTGTTCAATTGTGAACGGGCCTTCAAAACGCGGAAAAAATTTCCCCACCTTTTCCTCTGGGGCATTTGACAAGTTGTGTTTAATCTTCAACACTTCATCTCCCACATTGTACTTGACCTCTCTTCTTTTTAGGTCATAGTACAATTTCTGTTTTCTTTGGGCCATTTCTATATTTTCCGTCGCTTCCCGTATTAACTTTTGTATATCACTCATTTTAAATTCTTCTGCCCTTTCCTGTACAAAGAACAGTTTATCTAGGGGGGTCAAGATCTTTCTTCCTAAGAAGAGTTCAGCGGGTGTTTTTTGTGTAGTATCGTGTTTGGCGGTCCTAAGGGCAAATGCAAATTCATTTATATGGCTATCCCAGGTAGAGTGATAGTTTTTCACATAACTACGAATTATTTTCACTACATTTCTATTCACCCGTTCCGCTATGTTTGACTGCGGACGATACGGGACCATCTTTAGATGACGTATGCCCAGTTTTGCACACATTTCCTCAAACATTTTACTAACAAACTGAGGACCATTGTCTGAAATAACTTTTAGGGGCGCCCCGTATTTTAAAATATACTTATTTAGAATTGAATCTACTACAATTTTTGCAGACGCGCGTTTTAACGGAATTAACTCTAACCATTTGCTAAAATGATCCACTATAACTAAAAGATATCGGCTTTTATTAACTTTACTTCGAGGGTAAGGTCCAAGTAAATCGATGCCTATTATTTGATTTGGGAATTCTGATTTAATACTATTTAGGAACCCGGCCGGGCGGAAATTAACATAATTATTTAATTGACATGTTGGGCACGACTGGACATACGCCCTAGTAAACTTTTGCAGTTCTGGAAAGAAAACTGCCTCGCGAACTCTCTGAACAGTTTTTCTTATACCTAAATGAGCCGAAATGGCACAATCATGCAACTCTTCTAATACATTCAACCTCATGCTAGCTGGGATAACCGGTCTATATTCATGATTCTCATTAGTAGCTTTCGTATAGAATAACAGTCCGTCAATTAATTCGTAATTTTCGGCCCTATTTCTTATCGGCACAATATCCGGATGATTGAAATTCTCAGGGTCGGCCAAATAATTGTATATATTTTTGAACTCCGGATCTTTTTTGAGTTCGGCTATTACTGTTTCACGAGAATCTAATACTTTGGATGTTAACATGGCTATCTTAATTACACTTCCATTTTCATCTAAGTTAATTCTGCTTAAAGCATCTGCCACAACATTTTCTTTTCCCGGCGTATGTTTAATTATTAGGTTATATTCCTGTAATTTGAGAGCCCACCTTATTAATCTGGGTGATAAATTTTTTCCAGAATAGAGTCTAGTGACCGCCGCGTGGTCGGTATATACAGTTACTGGAGAACTTCCAAAGAACACACGAAATTTCTGTACTGATGCTAACACTGCGAGAGTTTCTCTCTCTGTTGCGGAATAGTTTCTTTGGGTTTCATTTAATGTTCGGCTGAAAAAAGCCACGGGCTGACCATTTTGGGAAAGCACTGCACCAATCGCGAAATCTGAAGCGTCCGCTGAAATCTCTAATCCCTTATCCCCTTCTGGAAATTTTAAGACGGGAGCTTGAGTCAATGCGTCTTTCAATTTTTGAAACGCCAAGTTGGCTTCTGCTGACCACGAAAACCTAGCTTTTTTTCTTTTCAACTTTAGCAGTGGCTCAGCTATTTTTGCAAAGTCTTTAATGAAAGCCCGGTAATATGAACACATCCCGAGAAACGACGATAATTTCTTCGCTGTTTTAGGAACAGGATAATTTCTAATGGCTACTATTTTTGACTGATCCGTTTCGATTCCCTTTTGGGAAATTTTAAATCCTAAATAACGTAACTCTTTTGCGGCAAATTTACATTTAGACGCATTTATCTTTAAACCAGCTTCGTTTAACAATGAAAATACTTTTCTTAAATCTTGTAAGTGTTGTTCTAGAGTACTACTCGTAATTATAATATCGTCTAAATATATGAAAGTGCTTTTACCAAGGACTGGTCTTAAGACGATTTTCATACATCTTTGGAACGTTGCCGGCGCGCCGGATAATCCGAACAGCATTCTAAGAAATGCGTACGTACCAGATTTCGTTATGAACGCGGTTTTGTGTACGTCTTCGGGTTTTACCCCAATCTGAAAATAGCCACTCGTGAGATCTAATGTAGTCATGTATTTTGTAGACGAAATATTTCGAATAATTTCTTCAATTATCGGCAATGGATATACAGGATATTTTGTAACTGAATTTAACTTGCGATAATCTATAGCAAAACGCCACCGCTTCGGGTGCGTAATCGGGTAATCATTATTTTTCTTACACAGGACAACGGGGCTAGCATAACTGCTAGAAATTGGCGTGATGATTTTATTCTTTAACATCTCTTTAATATGATGTTCAATTATTTCCTCTTTTGTCCTATCATATCTATATGGCTTTTGCCTAACTGGCTGAGCGTCCCCCGTGTCAATGTCGTGGTTCACCACCTGCGTAAAGCCTGGTACATCACTAAATAAATTCGCAAAGTGACTTACCAGACCTTGGATTTTCTCTTTTTCCTCTGCTTGTAAATGTTCCAAGTCCAGCTGCGGGGGCTTATCATTCTTCGCTTCAATTGGCTTCATATTTAATGTTAGTTCTCCCCCCTTGAAATCAATTTTTGCTTCTGCCAAACTAAAAAAGTCCACACCTAGAATAATACAAGTCTGCAGGTTACGCACAATATAAAACAGGATTCTTACCTGTTCGTTGTTGATACGCACGAACAATGGTACTTTTCCTAAACAGCTACATTTTTCTCCTTGGGCCGCTATGACATCCGTGTCTCTTGCACTAAAAATTCTGTAACGTCGAAAGTGCTTCTTAAAGAATCTTTCCGATACGAAGCTGCTTTGGGCTCCTGTATCCAAGAGGGCTGTCGCCGGTATGTTGTTGATTAGAACTTCAATCTTCGGCAAACTCAAATTCTTAACGACCACGGTGTTTAAATTGATTTTGGAAGGGTTTTGCGCTGCTTCGGACTTCTTCACCTTCCTCGAAGAAATCCCTCTTAGTTTAAATTCTTTTTCTTCTGGTTGCCCTCGGAATCTTTGCTTGTTCTTCTATTAAATTCCCTTCGTTCGCCGCTCGCTTTAGGAGACACATCTTTCTTCGGCCATTGCTTCGCCTTATTCCCGTAACTTTGATTTTGCTTTTGCTGCGGTCTTGGCGAACTCCACTGACTTCTTCGCTCAAATTGGCGTCGTCGTTCGTTGTCGGCTGTTCTTCGGCTTTCAAATTGTACCGCGAGCTCAAATAATCTGTCTAATGTTGTTGGATTTCTTAGTTCGATGAAATCTTGAACTTGGGGCAGTAGCCTAGGAAGTATAACTTGAATAATTTCAGGATCCGGGCGACTTCCATACAAAAGCTTGAAAACTTGAATTTTCCTCAAAATAAAATTAGACAAATCTTCTATTCTTTCTTGGTATCGGCTAAACAGTTCAGCTTCCAATCTGGCTCGATCTCGCACCACGGGAAATGCTTTCACTAGAGAATTCTTGAAATTTTCATACGTGTATGTGGGGCTTCCTGGTTCCCCCAAGAGATTCTTTCCGATGCACTTGAACCAACTTAGCGCTTGGCCCTTCAAAGCGCTGGTAGCAAGAGCGACTTTCTGAAATTCGTGGACTGGATATAGCATGAAGTGGGAGTCTAGCTTTTCCAGGAAATTGATTACGGCTGTCTTGCCGTCAAAACTTGCCGCTGGCTTCATGGCTGCTCGCATGGTTTGTACGATGTAGCCGAATCCTTCTATGCCAGGAGGTGCTATCTCAGGATTCTGGACAGGTACAGCAGGTGTCTCAGGTTCGTCTTCTTGTTGTTGAGGCCATCCTCTTCTTTCTGTGCGGGCGCCATTATCAGGACTTAGCATTCTGTGTGTATTCTTTGAGAACATGGTAAATTCTGTAAAGGGTTCTTATCCTTACGTTCTAAGTCCTGAACTGGAACAGGGAGCGGAAGGTACGCTATGTTCTGATGTAACTGCTGGGCTGGAGAATAACTGCACGTGAAGGGATTTGAAATCCTCTTTTATTCAATCACTATTAAATACAAACCTCCCAATTCGGGAGAGATACAGAACGTAACAGACCACACTTTGGTCGAACTTAACAATCAAATAAATTTAAATAAATTAAAATAGAACTTAAATTAAACTTTGCTTCGCAGAGCAATTCGCGGAAGTTGGCCTCTACCGAAAAGGGTGCGTAGCAAGGTATACTAAATACTACCGCACTTTAATTTATTTTACAATGCAATCACGTAGTAAGCACTATGGCTTATAAATTTAAACTGCTAGCTGGTCAGGCGAAAGTTGAGCAGCGTGACCGTGATCTGAGGCAAAGCTCTCACACACCAAGAGGTTTCTACCTCTGGCTTAAATAGTGCTTGGCTGAACTTCAAAAATTAGCATAAGCTAAAAACGCGCGCTTCTTCTGACAGGAAGTTGAAGCAGAGAGGAGATAGAAAAGATTTAAATTAAAATAAACTTGGTTAGTTTAACCAAAACCTTACAAGTGCTCTTAAGAAACGTTTTGGGAATTATGATTTATTAATTGAGGTATACATGGGAGAGCTTCTAAAGTTGATTGTAACAAATGTTAAGACAGGTAAGGGTGAAAAATTACCATTGCCACAATTATTCGATAAGTTTGAAGCACAATTAAGATGCGAAGTGGAAGGGGGGAAAGACATGAGTTAGTGCGGAGTGGATTTGGAATTTTGGGGCAAAAAAACAAGTATTGCAATAAATCGAAAAGGGATTTAAAAGGCAAATTTAAATCAAAACAGTTAATGAGTGTCCCTACGGCAGCAGGTTTCCTTACGATGAAAGATAATAACTGTATTTTTTGCGATGAACTACATGAGAGTAAGGACTGTTACGAAGCACTCTCTCTGTCATTAGATGAGAAAAAGAATAAAATTAGGTTTAAGAGGTGTTGCCTAAAGTGCCTTTCACCTGGACATGTTGCTAAGTCATGTAAACAGTTTGTAAGTTGCTATACGTGTGGTAAGGCTCACACAGTTTCTCTCTGCCCGGATCTGCAGACACAAGAAACGCAGGAAAAGGCAACGGAGTCAGGAACTGTTCAGGCAACTACAGTGGGGCAGATGTGTTCCACGGAGGTAGCTGTCATGACAATTAAAGTCAATGTGTTAAGAAAATCAGGCATGAGGGAAGAACAAGCGCTTCTTGATTGCGGATCACAAAAATCGTACATTTTGAAGTCTACGGTACAGGAATTAGGACTAATTCCTGTTGCAGAGGAAACTGTGGCTCACATGCTTTTCGGAGCGGTTAAAATTGAGCCGAATATACATAAAAAGGACTGGATCAAGCTATGCTGTCTCTCCTTATATGAGAAAAGAAATGGAATTTGTGTTTTTGGATCAGGAAGCTATATGTGGAAATATAGCACGAGTACCTAAGTGCCCTATTTTAAAAGCACTTGTAAAAAGATATGGCTGTCAGACATAGGAACAGGTTGTCCGAAGGCAGAGATGCTAATCAGCAGTGACATTTATGGGGCAATTCTTACAGTCAAGCAGCTCAATGGAGGTTTGACTGCAGTTGACACTACATTTAGAATGGACTGTTTGTGGTCGACTTAAGGAACATTCTGAACCACAAGGTAGAAGTATATCTACTCTGAATGTAAGTCTGACATTTCGGGACTTGAACGTATCCGATCTTTGGAACTTAGAGAAAATAGGAATTTCAGATTCCAGCAGTAATTCTACAAAGAACGCGGAAGAAGATATTGTTTGGGAACAGTTTTTAGGCTCCTTAGGTAAAAGTGAAGAGGGAAAATACTGCATTGGTCTACCCTGATAAGAACATAACATAGATTTACTGTCTAACCGCGATATCGCGGAAAAAAAACTCCTCAGCGCAACATAAAGACTTAAAGCTTTGAATATATTTGAAGAGTATGATAAGATTTTTAGGAAATGGCTTGCTGAAGACGTGATAGAGGAAGTTCTGATGTATGATCTTAAGTCTCAAGGACATTATTTGCCGCATCATCCTGTCATTAAACTGGATAGTCTTATCACCAAGGTACGAACCGGTATTTGATGCGTCATGTAAATCTGAACGAGCACCTTCTCTTAATGACTGTTTGGTAAGAGGACTGAATTTGATCGAGGAAATACCTGTCTTATTATTAAGATTCAGAGAGAAACGCATAGGAGTTATGGCGGATACAAGACCTGCGTTCTTACAAATTGAACTTGAAAAAGAGAATAGAGATTTTTTAAGGTTCCTTTGGTGGGAAAAGGATAGTCTCATAAAGGTGTATCGCTACACAAGGGTAGTTTTCGGTGTTAGATCCAGCCGTATCTTTTAGGTGCTGTCATTTCCTTCCATTTGTCTCGAGTGTCTGCCGAGCTAAGTCATGTAGCAGAAAAGCTTTGAAATTCTTTTTATGTCGATAATTGTGTCACAGAAATGCATAATTTCATTGGATATGCTACAAGTGGCACCCTGTGTAATGATGTCTTGGTACATTTCACTGTTCACTATTGTTCCAAATACTTTTCTATATTGAAAACAACAAAGTATTGTTAAAAAATTGAAAGTCTTTACTTCTAGGAAAATGCCATATCTACCAGGAAGCACGAATAGAGCTCTAATGCAGAGTGTTAAATGACAGGGGGTGTATGCTCATTGTTCGTAATCCTTTGGTGCCATCTAGTAATAGATCTAATTTGTAATTAGATGCATATTTGATATGCATGACTTTTCTATCTGTGTAAGTATTGCTGATTAATATAGTAAACCCTTGCTGAATGCAAACTTTTGGAACATGGTTTTGCATATATACATTATCTTAATTGTCTCCATTTAATTTGTCCAGCACGAGAATTTCGGTTATAGGTGCTATGCTGCAGAGCATCAATACCTTCTTTATGTCTTCTTTAATCTCTGTTCAATGACTGGTTTTGAAATCCATTCATTAAAGAAGTCAAACATTTCTTAGAACAACAAACTCTGAGCTTTAACCCTCTCAGCGTTACGGCCGGATTTTTCCGTATAGAAGGCTGCCTTCTATATTCGTTACACATGGAAATTTCTGCTATTTTTTAATATATCTGATTTCGGTTTGGATTTATATTGGAAGAAAAGAAATCAAGGTACAAAGTGAAAGAGTCATTTTTTAATTAAAATCAAGAAAATAACACTTGTTCATGACATTTTGAGGAACTTTGAAATTTCAAGGCTAAACCCGTAACGCTGGGAGGGTTAAAGTTCTCATAATTTTCGATAATGCCCCAGGACACGATATTGAAGAGCCCTGACCACCTTGCACAATGCATATTTCCCTTCAACATTGTTTCCTCAATCCAACCAATGGATTAAGAAATTATAAAAAAATTCAAAGGTCTTTTATGTCGGGCATGTTTTTATCTGTAAAAACTAAGAACTAGATGAAGAAAAGTCTAGCACATTAATGGCATTTGGGAAGTAATTAAAAAAAAAATTGTACATAAATGATTAAAATTGCATGGGAATAACTGAATTCATCAACAATGAATGCTTGCTGTCATCAGCATTGGTTAGATGTTGTGAACAATTTTAAATGATTTCCATCGGTTGAAAATGAAACCTAGAAATCATATAAATTGCAAAAGTAATAGACAGCGAAAGATTTTCACATATAGAAGAAGGAGAAATTTACGAATAAGTCAAGAATGACAATTGGGAAATGACAAATCAAGAATTGAATAATTTTATTGTTGTAAATATTTATATAACAAAGATATAGTAAGAAAAAAGCAATTCTGCTTGCCTTTTCTTCTCGATAATGCCAAGCGTCATCATAGTCTTGCATAATCCAAACAGATTTTTCACAAAATGGTAAGCAAAATGCATTTATTTATTACATATGTTTAATGTAGAATAAGAATAATTAAATTTTCCACAGTTCAGTGGAGAGTTATTATGAGTTTCACTCACATCGGCTGGGAGGAGTGAAGAGTGAGTTACCCAGTTCCTTCATTAGAGCACACCTAGAATAGAACATTTAATCACTTTATTGGTGGTTGATGATCACCATCACTGTATTCCAATACCCTTCCTTGATGGGCAGGATCACCATCTAGAGTAATTCTTGAAGTTTCTCGAACATAGGTTTACCTGGCAGTCTGCTGAGCAGGTCTGCAATCATATTGGAGCTTCTGCAGTAGTCTAGATTTAGGATACCATTTTGTTTAAGTAACACAAGTAATGGTATTTGATATTACGTTTTGTTCAGGAACTACTTTTCTGTGATTGTGAAAATTTAATGCGTGACTTCTTGTCTTAATAGAAAGTAATTGGTAGATTTTGTTCTAGCCCAAAATCTTCAAGTAAATTTAATAGCTATTGTGCTTCTTGAGCTGTATTAGCTGCTGCAGTGTACTCTGCTTGAGTTGAAGATAATGCAGTGCAGTTTTGCCTTTTGCTGCTTTATCAACTGCAATTGTTTCCTAGTGTGAATATGTAGTTATTAATGGATATTCTGGTTGTTTGTCATTTTTCCAATCTGCATCTGAATATACAGTTAGCATAGGTTCTTGAATTTTGTTAAAGACCAACTTCAAGTCTTTATTGTATTCAAGCACTGACTTTCTTGGGAGCATTCCAAACTATTTTTCGAGATTTTCATTTCTTCTACTCAGTAGATTGACAGCCCATGCTGTATCGGGTCAACTTATTGTTGCAATATATAGTAATGCCCCTACTGCTTACCTATATTCTGTATTATCTTCTAGAAGATCATCCTCATTTTCTAGTTTGCAGTAGTTTGTTTTCATTGAAGTATATGTTGCCTTTTCATCTTGAAGTATATGTCTTTGAACTATATCTTCGATTTTAATCTTTTACTTTATCGCGAAGTTCCTGTCTGTCGTGCTTGTCTGGATGGCAGAGCCTTTACATTCTATGTGATTGGAAATTTAACATTTTATTATCTAGAAACATGACTTTTGTGTTCAAAATATTTACATGTTGATAGAGTATGATTTAAGAAAATGCCCGTGGGATTATCTGTTTAAACTCAGGTATTTCTAACACCCTACAAAATTGAATCAAAAGCAAGATAAAGAAACAAGATCAGCTGCTTTCTCTAAATTTAATTCTTATAGATAATCAACTGCTGAATTACTTAGAGGTAATGGTATTTCACCGGACTACGATGATTTTAACACAGCTAAGGGATCTCTAGCTTCATGACCATACATAAGCTTAATTGGAAATATACCCATAGTGCAATTTGGAACTTCGCAATATGCAAAAAGTTGGTAAGGTATATGTTTGTCCCAATTAACAGGATCTGTGCGAATTACATGATGTAACATTTGTTTAAATATAGCCTCTGCGCGGTATTTGTGAGGTTGACCTTAACGACATTTTGCCTTTTCTATTTAAGATCTAGATTTATACCATGTTTTATAAAATATTCTTAAAGTTCTTTACTTTTGTATTCAGTACCTTTAACACTTCTTAGTTTATCACTTATCTTCTTTTCTTCCGAATTTATTGCTTATAACTGCAATAAGTTGCTTTAGTTTAGGAGTTACGTTTTTTTTCCCCATTAAATAAATCATTGTAAACTTACTGTAATCATTAATAAAATTTATGAAGTATAGGTAACCACTGATGGGCGATGTTTGTACTGGTTCTAAAAATGTCAGTGTGAGTGAGTTCAATCAGTATGTATGCACGAAATTTCGATTGTTTGGTATATGGAAAATCATCTAGTTTACATTTTATGCACAGAATGCATGTGTTACCATGTTTACAATTATTTAGTCTGATTCCTTCAGTGAGTTCTTAGTTCATAAGTTGTTTAATCATGTCATCATTTCTGTGACCAAGGTGTGTATGCTAAAGTTGAATATGGTTTGCACTTTTCCACTGAAATGCTACGTGAACTGATGGTTCACCATTCCTCTGGATTGATTTAATTTGGTAAAGACCGTTAGTTACATGACATTCTAGAATAATTTGGTCTTTTTTCACATACATTTATTTCCCTTAAATCCTTTTAATCATACATTTATTTCCTTTAAACGGAACTTAGAGTCCCTTTTCTGTTATTTTCTTAATCGAGATTAATTTTTTTCTAATTCAGGAACATACAAAATTTTTTATAAAAGAATTTCAGTTACCGTATATACCCACGTATAAGTTGATACCACGTATAAATTGACCCCCCACTTCGACATAAAAAATTCGTAGAAAATAAGAAACTCGCATATAAGTCGACCCCCCACTTCCGAAATCGATCGAGAAACTTCGGAAAATTTTTAAGTACTACATTTATTCAAAATCATCTGAGGAAAAAAAAAAGTAAATATACAATAAAAAATACCTTGGTAAATAAACAAAATCAAAATCCTTCAATGTCCGATTTATGGTCAAATTCGCCAAACACTTCATAGAATTCTTGTCGTCATTGGCTCGTCATCATACATATTTTCAGTCTCGAACTCTGTATTGTTACAATCACTAATAGAGCCTTCGTCGTCATTTTCACTTTCAAAAACAGCATCATCTTCCGTGCCGTCTAGTTCATTGCTAATACAACATTTTTTAAATGATTTTATAATCATTTCAGAGGGGATTTTGTTCCAAACATCTTTAACCCACTGAGCAATTAATGTAATATCGGGCTTTTTAATGTTGCCTCCTTTTGTAAATGTTGGTTGACTGGAACAAATCCACTCTGCCCAGTATTTTCTAACATTTACTTTGAAGGGCTTCTTGAGGCAGACGTCTAGGGGTTGAATGACGGATGTCAATCCTCCCGGAATTATGGACACAGTCGTTTTTAGGTGTTTTGTCACTTCTTCATAAAAGTGTCTATGAAAAGAATCGTATATTAAAAGAGAAGGTTTTTTGAAAGCTGCTCTCGGTCTTTTATCCCACAGATTTTTAAGCCAATCGACTGTTCCCTTAGCATCCATCCATCCCTTTTCATGGGCGCGAACCAGCACGCCTGATGGAAACACAACATTTTTTGGTAAAGTTTTTCTTTTAAAAATGATCAATGGACGAAGCTTACTGCTGTCAGCCAAGCACGAAAGAACAACTGTAAAATGGGTTTTTTCATGCCCGGCCGTTTTTATCAAATTGCTTTTTTCCCCCTTGCAGTCAGTTGTTTTATTTTCTGGTAGATCGAAACACATGGGGGTTTCGTCCATATTCCCTATTTGGAAAAGTTTAAAAGAAGTCCCTTTTTCTTGCATCGATAATGTATTTTTGAAACTCCATAACCTTTGCTTCCAAATGAGATGAGTTTACGCCAGTTTGGTGCATTGGCATAAACACAAACCATGGTGATTCATAAATTTAGTGCACCAATGTGTTGATGCACGAAACGTGTTTGGAACACCATACTTTTCTTCTTTTGCAAGCTTCATTGCTCGTAAACGTATGCCAGTTCTTGTGACAATGAAACCATTCTGCGGGCACTCTAAAACCCAAGCATACAAGTCATTTTCGAGTTCTGGAAAAGGGAGCTTTTCCATGTCGTGACGCCTTTTTCAATTTCAGGATTTTTTGTAACTTTACTTTATTATTGCGCCAATCACGAATCAATTTTTCGTCAACCCCCAAACTGACGAGAAGCAGCACAGTTATTAGTCTCTTCCGTGAAAGAAATAACTTTTAACTTAAATCCAGCAGTGTATGACTGACGTTTCTGTTTAATTACCAATAAATGAGCCATATCAACAGAAAAAAGAAGGGAAACAAAAAATGTACTGACAAGAGGGAGTAAGATTAACAGTGGGGCACATGATTCTAGCAAAGAATTTGTCAAATCTGGACGTTAAACGGAAGAGTTTTCTGCCCCCGAACAACCAATCAGCATCCAGCAGGCAAAAGCGTTGCCAACATATCGCCAACTTTTTTATTGCTCGATATTGATCGGTTGTTCGCGGGCCGAAAATTCTTTGATTTAATCGAAACTTACTCTAGTTAAAGTATGAAACTCTGTGATTAGTTCGTCACATAATTTAAGTCATGAAATTACTTCAAGTAAGTGACTTATTTGATAAGTCGTCCAATTTGAGTGCGGGAAGAAAACAACTGCATTATATAAAGAAATTTTTGAACTTCCAATTCTTTTAATTTTTATGGCCCCGTGTATACCCCCCCCCCCACTTTGAAGTCTTTTTTTTGTCCAAAATATCTTGACTTATACGTGGGTATATACGGTATTTTCTTAAGAATAATTTGAAATCTGTGTTTTGAAATAAACAGTTCCTATTCCTGTAAATTTAAGACGCTGCCCATTCGCAATTATGATATCTGAAGGATTTATGGATTCAAATTCTGTGAAATATATCTTATTATTCGCTAAATAAATATTGCCTTGCTATCAAAAACAAAATTTTCTGCCAACTGAAGTATAGTATTGTTAGTAGACAGAGTAGGAACATGACATTTGGAATTGATTCCCTGCGTTTTATTTGTTTCTTCATAATTCATCATGAGGCTACCCACATTTTTTGCTTGGCTAGGTTTAGAATCTGCGTATGTTTTTTTTCTCGGCGTATAGGCATGGGTCACTCTTTTGTTTTGATTTTAGGTAAAGACTTTTTTATATAAAATGATTATATTTGTGACAGCATGTACAAAATTTTTCTCTCTTTGTTTTATTTGGAAATGAGGTCCTAAATGTCTTTGAATCAATTCATTGATTAATTTTTCCTTCATGAACTCTGGGGTTAATTCTGTTTCTGACCTGGCTCAAGCATGTTGTATGAACTAGGCATTGAGCAAAGTACAAGTACTGAAATATGATCATCCTTTATGTTCTCGCCTATTTCTTTAAGCTTGTCGATTACTCCAGTAGAGCATTTATATGAGTTTACATATCTCCATTTTCTTCAATATTCAAACTGTAAAGCTTTCGTGAAAGAAATAATTTACTTGGGAGCTTAGACCTTTCAGCCTGCCTAAGTTTTTCCCAGGTGGCTTTAGCAGTCATTTCATATTTAACATGAATTATTCGTCTGTCTTCAATAAATAAATGTGTCATCGTGGGACATTGCCAATTGTGGTTTCTGCTGTTCTTGGGGGTACACTGCACAAAAAAAGGGGGGACATTTCTGTATCTCTTGTTCTACTGAGCCGATTGATGAAAGTCAAATTATGTTTTTCATGTCTCAAAAACGCAACTTAGAATATACATTAGATTTATAAAGAACATTGTTATGATGTAGGTATTTTGACACAAAATCAGACGTTTTCTGCAATAACATACCAATTTTTTTCCATATTTCAATTCTATGACTCAAATTATGCCTAGATAGCAAATTTTGTAATTTTTGGTGAGAAATTTATAGAGAAATTAAAAAATTTATCTTGGTACATTTTTTTCAATTTGAGCTAAGAATAATTCAATTGGCGAAGTTCCTAATTTGTAGCAACCTATTTTCGTTTCCCCTTTTTTCATTGTAACACAAGTCGGAAAATGGTCATCATTCATACATTCAAATAATTTTGATCAAGTGCATAAACCACATTTGCCATTATTATCACTAATAACAAATATGCCAAATTTCAAAATGTGCCAATATGTAAATTCATGCATATCTTATGAAATTTCAAATAAAAAAACTCTTATTTTTTGCAAGTATGTATATATAGTGTTCCGCAGAGAGTTATAATGAGAGAATTAGTTTTACACCATCCTTTCACATTGGTGTGAAAGGGTGAAGTGTGAATCACAGAATTTCCTGTATTAGAGCACACCTAGAGTGGAACGTTTATTACTGTGGTTGATGCTATCCATCACTATATTCCAACACTTATTACACTGGCAGATGACAAAAACAGCAGTAGTGAAAAAAACTAAGAACTTTTAACATGCAAGAAGTCACATAAATTATTTTTAAAAGGCACAGAAATTATCTGATTTTATAATGGCGAATGACACAAATGAGGAAAGAAGAGGACACTTGCTTGAAAAACTTCGTACTCCTTAATGCGAAACGTTTAATGACTTGCATTGGATATTGTTCCAAGCAAGAATCGCCAATTGTTTAAAAAAGTTACTGTATCATGTGCCTGCTTATTAAGCAGTAATTAGAAATCCCTTCAATCAACATTTGTTGCATTTTTCCTTTTTTAATTACAACAATATTTACGTTTGTATAAATTACACATACTTTTTTAATCTGAACTATACCTAAACCATTTTTTCCACAGAAAGGTAACTTTGCAAAATACGATTTTACCATTTCCCTAATGTGTTAATGATGTGTTTGGCAAAGGCTTATGTAATGGTTGAACGTTATTCTAGAAATAGACACTGAAGTATATTATGAGGATAAAATAACAAACTTAACTCTAATCTGTTATAATGCACACTATGGTATATGTTGAGAAATGCTTTATGGGTGACAGCTGGATTAGTTTGGTTGCTGTATTCAAGAACTAAAAGGTGCATACAGTTAGTAGGAAGTTAAATAAAATGCTGTAAGTTGACATACTAAAATTATGTTTAAACATACATAGTAGGAGCTTTCACAGATCATGTGTCAGCTGGAGCTGGAATGAACGTCTCAATCAAGTCTCTCCCCTCTCTTTTGTTGCTTTCTACAGTTTTACTCTATTTCTCTGGCTTGATATGTAGATATATCAGATGTATGATAGGTTTAAAAGAAAGTCTACCTAATTTTAAGTCAACCTAATTTCGATTCCATCCCATTCAGTTACTGAGTTAAATTGCTTCAAGGAGTATTGTGCCAAAGATATACTATTTTCATTGATGTGCTGGATAGCATAGATCTGTAATATCTTTGTAAATATCTTTCCTTCCCCAGCAATTTTTGATGATAATGTGCTAGGTGTTGAGCTAATATATTGAATTTTTGTCTCTGTATCTTCATTGTTGATCAGGATAGTATATATACCTGAGTATCTTCTTTGATGGCATCATGAAAATAAAAAAAAAAAATACCACTTCTATGATTTAAAGGGTACTTTTATGCCATGGTTTGTTAGTGATTTTGACTCTGTCTCATTCAGTTATTGAATTTTAACGTTTGAAGGTGTATTTAACAAACAGTGTTCTATTTTTATGATGTACTGGTTGTCTGAGAATTTGTAATAATATTTTTATGCTCAGCAATTCTTAAATGTAATTTTGCAGATGTAGAACCAATACATTGAGTCTCTATGTTTGTATCTTCATTGCAGATCAGGATAGCATATACACCTGAAGTAGCCGCTCTGGTGGCATCCAATTTGTTTGTTTGTAACAATTTCCAGATTGGATAATGTTGGGGTTATTTAAAATTCATCACCAAACCTTTTGAAAATTAAGCTGATGCATGGGATGATTGGATAATAAGGAAATGTTCCAATGAATTTACTTTTATTTGATTCTTGCATCATTAGAAACTTTGTTCTTTTGAATAACTGTAGAAACTTGTCTTTTGATTTTCTTGACAAGTTTTCCACAAAATCGGGAGGGATTACTATATCTGGTGGTGATACTACCTGTATGTCTTTTGGCATTTGGACATTGCATGTCATTATTGAATGTAATGGGTTTCCCTGCAATGTAATTTGATGTTCACAGCTGCAATTTAGTGTAGCAGTAGTAGCAAAAGCAGGCAAGGGGCACAAATATGTTAATTTTTTGTCTGTGTTATCTCAACTGCTCCTAGGCTTGGTAAAGACTGTGTGCTTTAATTTGCAAGTTGTCTGTGGTTAAAGAACAAATTCAGTGCATTCTGATGTATGGTTACATGCAGTAATGCTATTGTAGGAAATAATGTCATCTTTTAAGTACTCTGCTTTTGAATGCTCGATGATATCCCTATTTCTGATTTACATGTCATTTCAGTATGTCATTCATGCCTACAATCAATCTTTTGAAATATTAATGAAGTAACTGAAAGGATTGAAAAGGTAATAATCACCAGCATTTCAATCATATATCCAGAAATATTTGAAGTAAAACCTTGCCATATAAAATGTTCTAAGCCACACAAAAATTCCAAATGTGTAACTAAAAGAGTTAATGAAATTAAGTATTTAATTGTGTAGGATCCCATTAAATTTACAAAGCAACAAATCTTTCAGAAATAATAACAGTGAAAACATCAACACACCTGAGATTTCCCTGTTAAATGGCAATAAAAAGTGTTCTAAATTCCAAAAACAAACACCAAAAGTTCATAAAACAAAAAATTCTTAAATGACAATAGTATTACAATATAAGCGAGTTCACCAAAAGTTATCAAGAGAATTAATGAAATCTACATAGATTTCTTATTGCCAGATATAATTAAGAAATATGCCAGCTGTATGTCCAAGATTAATATACAAATAATTCTATTGATAAAATTCTTTATTGTAAACTCAGTCATTGAAGTCACTTACTTTTCTCAGTTAAGATTAAATTATAGTTGTCATTGTGTATTTAAAGCTTTAGCATACTGTTAATAAATCTTAGCCACAATATTCTGCTTATATTTTATTATGTAATTATTATTATCTCTTGATACTGATAAATGTAATTTACTAAACATTTATTGTTACTTACTATACTTGTATTTATGTGTTTCTTTGGTACCAACAATTTATTCCAAATGCAGTGCACTTGTTTTTGAAAAATTTACTTGTGATACACCTACATCAGAACTTTTTAAATCAAAATCCTTATAGGGCATTGGAGTTTTAATTTGCTATTCACATATCTTAAACAGATAGGATGAATATTTATTAAATGAAATTTCACAGTGTTGCTGTAATTCATAAAGGTCCTATATTACTTTGGTCATCGAAATTAAAGGATAATACAGGGGAAAAAAAAACGTAACTGATATTTAATAAAAAATTATTAATGGAAATTTCTACAAAAGCATTAGTTAACATAAATTACTGTGTTTGGTGGTTGATTACCTGCAAAGTATGGAAATTGGAAAATAATGGAAAAATTAAGTTACCTGTTGTGGAAATTTTTTTCCTTTAATATGGTATGTGATCGCCTCAGATGTATATACCTCACATCTTGATTTCATAGAGTTTACCAAAGTGTTGATACCCTGCAGAACTGGGGCTGGGGTTCAACCCCTTTCCCAGAGCTTTGGAGGGATCGGCGCAGTGTACACAATTCGGAACATCACTGGTCGTTAATTTGCTACCTGCCAGTCACTCGAGCTGCCCGTCGCAGAGGACCGTTACCCAGAGTACCTAGGGCGCTACCTCCGGGCTACTAGAACTGCTTCGCTTTAAGACTTGCCAGACTCCAGGCCGGCCAATAACTGACCTTTCCAGAGCCACCAGAACCACTAGGTTCGTAATTTGTATACCCTCCATAGACTCCAACTACTACGGATTCTCCATAGTTTCTACGGAAATTCATGAAAAACTACGAGCTACGAAAAGTATGGAAAAAACTATGGATTTTACAAAAATAAGAGCAGAAGAACCAGTGCGCATAATGTAACCAACTAATTTATCTGATGATTGGCTGAATACTCATGTTATCATATATCACATGTTGAGTGCATTCCTGGTTTTGAAGAATTAGCCAATGGTAGATCAGTAACTCCAACCGTTAACGACTTATCTATAGTTCCCCCCAAACATCTGTCTACTTGTCTGTCTCCCAGGTTCTTCGCTGATGCGTATTTAGGCTGCATTCGGCTCCATTGTGTAGTTTACGGCAAGAGCTTAGCGTGTGTTTTGTGAACTGTGATTCAGGTGGAAGGTTTTTGTTAATAATGCTACCTCGAACGAAGAAGCCAAAATTATCAAAGCAGAAGTTTAAAGATTCGTATTCTTCAGAATTTCCATACATTAAAGCGTTCGAAATTTCTGTGAATCACGCACACTACAGTGTATGCAACAAAGACTTCTCAGTTGCTCATGACAGTAAAGATGACTGTAAACTGCATGTGTTTTCTCAAAAGCATATAGAACTTGGCACCGTAAAATCTAAAGAAATAACAAATTTCTTAATAAAAGATGATGAAACAGATCCTATAAAAGCTTAATGCTATTTTGTTCGTTTTTTAATTGAACATAATCTACCGCTTTCTGTTTCGGATCAAAGAGCTTTTCGAAGCAACGTTTCCGGATTCTGCCATAGCAAAAAAATTTAGCTGCGGTCATACCAAAACTGCTGCTATTGTGAAAACGCTTGCAGAAAGTACTGTTGCTGATTATAAAATCAGTGTGCAGTACATCATTTTCTCTAAGTACTGATGGAAGTAATGATAACAAGCTGTACCCATTGGTTATAACATATTACAGTAAAGAAAAGGGAGTGATAATTACGTCATTGATTTCTATTTTAGAATGCACGAATAATACAGGAGAAGGTATTTTTAATTGTATAAATGAAAACTTTGAAAACAAAGGTTTAGAATGGGAAAATTACTTATCATTTTCTTCAGATAATGCTAGTAATATGATTGGAAAGTTTAAAGGTGTAGCATCATTTATCAAAATGCATCAACCAAGTATAATCACCCGAGGTTGTCCTTGCCACCTCTTGCATATAGCTGCAAAAAAGGCTACTGAAAAATTAATTGGCTCAGAAATTGAAATGTTGATAATAGATATATATTTTTACTTGGAGAAATGTTTGAAACGGAAGCATAGCTTCAAAGTTGCTCAACAAATTTTGAGACAGAATGCAAAATCTCATAAAATTTTAAAATATTGCAGTACGAGATGGTTGTCTCTTTTAGATTCTATAACAAGGATTTTGGAACAGTGGGATGCTGTGATAAATTTTTTTGGGGATCAACCAGATAACAGTGAGAATGAAGGAAAGAGATTGCAAAACATTAAAAAAATGTTACAGTCACCTACCACCAAATTGTACTCGTTATTTTTGAAAAATACTTTGCCTTTGTTTATAACAGTAAATATTAATTTGCAACAACAAGCTCCTTATATTCATAAATTGAGAAGAGAACTTTTTGAACTTTTAATGAATTTATTTGTTAGATTCGTAAAGCCATCAGTAATTTCTAAAGAAAATGAAGATGTTACTCTAATGTCTATTCCATTTCAGAAGTATAGTAAACAAAAAGAAAATGAAAATTTAGTGATTGGTGCGGAAACAAGACTATATTTAAAAAATGCCAAGTTGAATGAAAGTGAAGTGAAATCATTTTTCAATTCTGTGCGAGCTTTTTTTGTAACTGCATGTTCATATATAATTGATAAATTTCCACTAAGTGATCCATTTCTAAAACATGCTGAAGTTGCTGACATCAACTTGAGAACCGAAGTCTCATTTTCATCTGTTCTTTACTTGATGAATACTTTTCCATCCATTATTGATGAAAAATGTCTTAATCAAGTGGAAATTGAATTTTCCATGTATCAAGTAGATGATTTGAAAGAAATTGTAGATTTGCGTATTGATATAGCATGGGGAGAAATTGCCAAATTAAAAAATATGAATGGGTGTATTAAATACAAAGTATTGCCTTCTGTAATGCTTGCTGTCTTAATAATACCTCATTCAAATGCAGCTTGCGAAAGAATTTTTTCTATTGTTAAAAAAAATCAGACGGAATTTCGACCAAATTTAGGTCTTAAAACTCTTGAAGCAGTTTTGATTGAAAAAATAAATATGCAGGCAAATGAAGAACTGTGTTATAAAAAAACATTCTCAAAATCAGAACTTAAGCTTGCTAAGCATGCTACATATAAATCTTTGCATTCGTAAATTATACGTATTTTGTTTAATACTTATATGTATCATTCTTGGTTATTTAAATTTTATTTCCCTGTGGAAATCATATCCAGAATAAAGATATGATTTATAGCTTCTGATTTTTTCTATGATTAGTAGTGATTTGAAGTACTTTTTATTAGTGAATGCTTGAGGAGTTAAAAGAAAATTTCTAATTAAATGTGCATATAATTTACAAGGTATATTTTTAATTATTCGGTTTTATATGTATATGGATTTTAAATGTAATAAAATTGATTACAATTAATTATTAATTAAAAATTAATGAATGGTTAATTGCAACATGCGTTACGCGCACATTTTCAAAGTTGTAAAAATGTCGTTCACGCGTTGACTACTGACAAGGTTTGCTGAAGGTTGGAGTCTATGGTGGCTGAGACTGCCTAGGTACAGATCCTAGCCAGTAATTTCATAGAGTTCTTTATGTCGACCCGGGGGGGGGGGTCGCTGGAGGGTAGGGGAAGGAATTTGGCACCTTAAAAGGCATCCCACACATGCTCAATTGTGTTCAAGTTGTGTGAGTTAAGGTGGCCAATCCATTTGAATGATATCTTCTGTTTGCAAGTATTCTGACATCACATATGCTCAATGAGGCCAAGCATTGTCATCCATTAACAAAAGCTCTGGGCCAACAGCACCCTAAGCAGTCTAACTTGGGGTTCCAATACTTTGTCCACATATTTTTAAGTGGTTACAGAACCTCCTTAAAAGATATTCAATACAGTGCAACCATTTGTCATGATTCCTGCTCAAACCATTACACTGCACTCGTGGAAACGGAACAGACGAGAAAAGGCAAGATGCATGTTTTTTTTTCCTCTTTCCAGATTAAAACATGTCTAGAACCACTGTTGAAACTGTATCTGGACTTGTCAGTAAACAATACTTGTGCCCATTCGTCTTGGTTCCATTGAACATGATGGCATCAGTTAAAATGGTCCCTCTGGAAGCTGGAGTGTGTGGTGCACAAACCATTGATTTTCTTGCATATAGTTCAACTTCATTAAGCCTTCATAGGTTAAATAGGATGGTTAATTCGAGTTCCTGCAGCCTGAAGGTCTAAAACCAAATCTCTTGTAGTCCTTCATGGTTTTTTTTTAGCTAACAATGACAGAAAATGGTCTTTTGTTGCAGTTGTTGTTCTTGGTTGCACTTGACCAGGCTGTTTATCAACTGATCCAGTGATTACAAAGTGGCTCCAAACTCTTCATATAACACTGGTGGATATTCAAATCTTGGGTGACCTCCATTTGTATTTGACCTCCCTCAATTCAACCAATTATTTGCCACTTTTGACCCTTCATTTAAATGATGCTTTGAGCCATAAATTCTGAATACTGTTCACTTTCAGAAACCACATTCACTTTAATGAAATTACAGACCGGAATTCCAATATGTGTCCATTGCACACCACATTATCAACCACTGAACTGACACTGAATCAACCACTGAACTTTCTGACACTAACATACGTGGAGAAGTGCAGTTTTATGTTTAGTTGTATTTAATTACATAAATAGTTACAGCATTAGGCATTGGTTGCAATGTTAACTTTGTGAGTATATTTTTCTCATTACCCTTTAATTTTGATGACTAGTGGATATACCAGGGGTGGCATAACTTCATGTCAGTAAGAGCCTTTATAGGAGAGTTCAAGAGCTGCAACTAGTGCAGGCAATATTTTCATCATTTTAAAAATAGTGAAACAAGTTCCAAATGGAAACACCTCATAACTTTGTATTTAAAAAAAAAAAATTACTTCTTTTGGGTTTAGAGTAGTTTTAGTATACCATATTTCATTCATATATTTTATTTTCATAAGAGCTGCACTACTTGCCTGCTAAAGCCACACCTGGCTCGTGACCCACGCTAGGACCACTTCCATACTTATGTGAATTGTTGTTATGTTAGTAACTTATTATTATTTGTAATATTTGAATTTACTTTTGTGACTGGTCTTCAACAGCTTTAATCTTATATTTGCTACAGTCCCACTGAAATGATATTGAAATCTTTATCTCACATGCCATGGACAGTCTAATTTAATAATGCTAATATATGAGCATCATTCAGAAAGTAAGTTTTCCATGGCCCATAAAAAGAAACGAAACATAATTGCCTGGAAAAATTTATTGCAAAAGATACAGCAATATTTCTATTTCTCAACATAAGAACCACTGGAATGGTATAATTTTCTGTTGTGGGATAAGTTTTCCCAGTCTAATATCATAGGTGTCTGCCACCAGGGAATGGACCCAGCATGTTACAATTGTCTGCACAACTTCATCTGTAGGAAAGTGATGCCTGGACAGGAATTTCTTCAGATGTAAGAAGAGCTAGAAGTTGCTGGGAGCAAGATCAGAACAATAGGGTGGATGGTCAAGTACCTTCCAGGGAAACTTCTGCAGTAGATGTTTTTGTGGAATTCACTGTATGCAGGTGAGCATTGTCATGGAGCAACACAACACCAGCACTGAGCACCCCATGCCTCTTGTTTTCAATGGCTCATTACAAGTTCTCTAGTGCTCTGCAGTAACATTAATGTTCATTGTAGTACCTCTGAGCGAGAAGTCAACGAGCAGAATGCCTTTTTTGTCCCAGAAGACCATGCTGTGACACCAATGTGTCGACTGTTGCTTGATTTCTGGGATGAAGTGAGCAACCCACGTCTCATCATTCAAAGCACTCCTGTTGAGGGACTTGTTGCCTTCATCATGGTATCGCTGTAGAAAAATCATTATTGCTTCCTTGCATTTTGTTTGTTGTTTGGGTATAAGGTTTTCCTTCACCCACCTGGGTCACAGTTCATGGAACAACAGATGTTTTATGACAAAGTGATGTCTTTGCATAATGCACTGCTGTACCTGCTTCACAAGGCCTTCATCGATGAGGGATGGCCAGGCACAATACTTTTCATCATGAACATTTTGCCTAGCTTTAGAAAAAATCTGGACACCAATGACAAACCATCTGCTTGCTGATCGCATCCATTCCATATACTAAACACAACTGATGATGGATTCTGCATTCAAAAACTTTATCACTGACCCCACGTCAAAGTCGGTGGGAGAAGAAAGGAAGGAATAAGGCCCAACATCCTTGTGCACTATAAAGATGTTAATATAAGCAATCTGGGAATTACAGTTATCACATATGCTAAACACTCTCACAAATTACCCAGCTTGTGCCTTCGCATTTTGGTCCTTTTGCATTGCATCTTTTGGCAGTGTAAAAAGCTTACTTTCCAGTTGATCCTTGTATTTCGTTCTCTTCTTATCATCTTTTGCCATGGAATTCATTTTATGCTTATATATTGAATGTGATATGTAAGCATTTATATAATTGATTTGATTAGCATTTTGGAAACTCCTTGTAGTATGACATTTTCTTTGTCAAGAATAGTAATATTTATATAGTAGTCTTGGAATTTAATGTGGTTTTTAATAGTTAATTTTAAATGTATTCTTGATAACCATTTTACATCTGCAGAGTTTTTTATGTTTTGTATTTTATTTTCTCAAACACTTTTTGTTTTGCTTTGAATGTTTAAGATGATTTTCATCTATATTTCATCAACAGTTTTATTGATTTCTTTCCTTCTGCAACTTTTATTAAAGATTTTTTTTTAATTTTGGATGCAAAATTTTTTTGGTCAGTGGTTATTTTCTGAATGTTCTGAAATTTTCATGAATTCTTTGGAATTCTAAGAAATTGTACTTTTTAAAATAAAAATGGAAATAATAGTTTAGAATAAAAGTTTCATATATCTTCTCTATACAAAGTCATGAGTAATGATTTTGATATTAAAATTTTATAATTATAATTTAAGTACTGAGGCTCAAGATTAGTGATGCTGCAATGTATAATAAAATATCATGCTACTGCCTAAAACAATATACAGGGTGAATCTGAACAAGGGGGCAAAACTTTATGGTATGATAGAATGCAGCTATACGAGCAATCGTAATAGAAATGTATGGTTGGAACGCAAATGCTAAGAAGTTAAAAGGTAGTTTTTTACTGAAATATTTAAAGAATTAACACAAGAATGAGCAAAGATGCTTCAGAAAACATTTTATGAAGAAGGATGTGGTTGATGTACATGTTAGAAAGAAATTGCTCAAAAGGCCTTCCACCAGCTGTAATGCAGGCTTCACACTTGCACAATAGGGACTGATGCACATTTGTGAATACACCAGGCATTTTCTGAGTATTGCCGGGAACAATGGCGAACTTGACAACTAGATCCATATTCATTTCAATGGGGCATTCAAAGATTAGGCTTTTCATATGGCCACACAGGAGAAAGTCTAAACAAGAGAGACCCAGTGATCTTGGTGGCCAAGCTATGAAAGCACCTCCACCAATCCAATGCTCTGGAAATTTCATTTTTGTTCATATAACCAACCATCGTCTTGGCACTTCTACAGTAGAAAATGCCATTGGATGTAAGGACTGACCCTTTTTATACCATTTACAATGCCGCCTAGCAGCTTTCTATTTGTGTTCTGCCCAGACTTTATATGATAGATATTGCTTGTATAACTGCATTTTATCACCTCATAAAGTTTTGTCTCCTTGTTCAGATTCACTCTTGAGAGAGAAATCTATAAATGGTTTACTGTTTATATTCAGATTTCATGTACATCCAAAACGCTAATTGTTCATCAAAGTTTTTGCTATTTTTTTATGCTAGATTATGCATTTTCATTTTATTTTAAATCTCAAAGGAACTTTCATACTAATATTTTTTAAAATAAATAATTCTTTTGTGCATGTATGTGTACTTTCCCTTTTTATTCTTATTATTAATGATGTTATTACTACAACACGTATTTTCTTTCTAGTCACTAGGTCTCTATATTTTTTTCTTTTTTTTTTTTTTTGTTCTTTCAAGTGATCTATTCCAAATAGTATTAAAATTGAAAATATTGTACTATTTAATAAATGAAAGTAAAACATTTCACTGCTTACATGAGACTTGTGGATTATTTCTTGATGTCTTGTAATCCACTGCAGAAAGAAGGGACTGTTTAGCTTGTTTTCTACTTATTTGGACATCAGTAGCATAAGGATTATATGTTGCACCTTTCTCAGAACCAGAGTCATGTACTATAACTTCTTTCATATAACTATGGAAAGTGTTTTGTTAATTTTTCATCCAGTTCAAGTCACATTGTTTCTATTATGCTGAAGCCTTTCTTTGTCCTTAGTTTTTTTAAGTCTATTGATTTAAGTTGAACAGCTTCTTTTTAGAGATTTAAATTGAACAGCTCCTTAACAATGAATGAGCATTTTCAATGAATGAATGAGGAAATGAAATGAATGAATGAAACATTTTCATTTCCTTCTGTTATATCAATGTTTGGGAATGTAATCAAATTTCAACTTGGGTTCTTCAAAAATTATCCATAAAACTTTTTCAGTTGATGAATTGGATTTCATTTTTTGAAAGCTTTTCACGTTCAAAAACAATTATGTTCTGTAGTTAATGACATAAATTCCAATCCAGTTTTATTCCTGATGCTTTCAGAATTCTAAGATGCAAGTTTTTCATGTTTCACTTCTGCTCTCCTCAACAAATGGTGCTCCATTCATTTCTGCTTTGTTCCACCCATTGCTTTTGATATAAAATGGCTGCCATTCTTCCCATTTTCAAAAAAATATTTTTGTTTCGAAGTAGAGGGACTCATGCCCAATCTCTTTCAAAATCAATAGAGTTTAATTCAAAATCTGTGCCAAACTAAGGTTGCTTTTTTGCCTAATTTTAAATACAGAGAAGTTTAGATTAATTAAATAAGCTATCCACAGTGAGAAGCATTATCAATTAATAAACATTGCTATATCCATCTTGAAATGTTAAAAAAAATTAATAAATAATAAAGGTTTCACAATTAATATGTTAAATGCTTTTTGATGTATTTTCAGATCCTTCAGACTGGACAAGAAATAAATGAACTCGATCATAGTGGTTTTAGCACACAAGCACCTACAATATTTGCTGGCAATCTTGGAAACAATCGTTTCATCGTTCAGGTTTCTCAGATGGGTGTTCGTCTTTTGTATGGTTCTCGTCAAGTGCAGCACATACCTTTAGATGCCGGATCACCTGTTGTATGGGCATCTGTGGCAGATCCATATGTTGTTATCATGAGTGCAGAAGGTTTAGTCATACAGTTAATGTTGAGAGTAGATGATTTTGGAAGCAGTGCTAGACTTGCAGTATCCAGACCGCAGCTGGCCCAAGTAGTAAGTGAAAGTTAACATTATAAATTTGTGAAATTTGTGAATATACACGTTTTATATATCCATGGTGCTTTTCCATTAAAGCTATGCCATGTGGTCTTAACATTATATCAGTGCATTTTGATTTATTTCTTTATTTATGATACTAGATATTTACCTCCTTTCTGCTAAATTTCTGTTAGTAATTTTCTCCTTGATTTATGTTGCATATCTGACAACTTTTACAAAATTTTTCATAATTTGTACAAAACTATTAAACCTTTTTCAAGCTTACATGATGCAATGTTAAATCTTTACGAATTTTTGTAATTTTTTGTGAAGACATTAAAAATTATGCTAGTTTGGCAACTTGTTGCCAAATTTCTATTTTTAGCACCAACTCTTGGCAGACATTTGGGTTACCATTTGACTTGGTCTTATTTGCATAAAAAATAAGTTATTTATTTCTCAGGATATGGATTCGTTTGCATGCATTACCAGGTATGGTAAATTATCAATAGTTTTTCCAAGATCAATTTGTGCACGAGAATTTTAGAATAAGGATTTTTTTCAATAAACAGTTTGTTGTTAAGATCTCATTAAAACAACAAGAGTGTAATAAAATTAGTTTTGTTTGGAAAAAGTAACATTAAAATGAAACATTTTCATTTCCTTCTGTTTATTTCAAAATATCACTTTTTTTTCAGTACCTTGATTTTGAAACTTAAACAAAATCTAAATGCTTATGCTTTTTAAATAATTTTTTAGCAAAAACAAAAATGTTACTGTAAAATTCATATCATTTGTCTAATTTTTCGGTTTTTTTTTTTTTTTTTTTTTTTTTTTTTATATTTT
>KK112519.1:0-16269 GCA_000611955.2 Stegodyphus mimosarum | reverse complement strand
ATAGCTTTTCTTTAAGTTCGACACGTTTCGAGAAATATCTCGACAGGAAGTTATTCTAGAAGCTTCCCGATTGGACCATGGGATATCGCCAATTTGGTCGCCAAATGGGCGATAAAGTCGCCAATCTGGCAACCCTACCATACACTATTTTATGGCAACCCTAGTGCTATGCCAGAAAGCTTACATACAGGCGCAACCGCCGAATTTTTCGTAACAATATTATGAAAAAGAATACCTAACTTAGACAAACAAGCAGAATTTTTTTATTAAACTACATTTATTTATGCAAAACTTCAAAATCCAACTCATCGATGTCAGAATTAAATAAATTTAAGAAATGACCATCACAATCAATTTCATCATTCTGTTCAAAATCACTTCTTTCAATGGCGCTATCATCACTTTCATTTTCATTTTCAATGATTTCTGATTTAATGAAAGCTAATACGATCTTATTAGCTCGGACTGATTGCCATGCTTTATCAACCCAGAAGGCAGCTTCCTCATACGAAGCTTTTCTCATTCGTCTGAAATTTGTGAAGGAATGGAGTCTGCTTTGCATCTGTTCCTCCCACTGCTCATGCTTGAAAATTCTATTGATAGTGAGATCCAGCGGATCCTGTAGAATTTTTGTAAGCCTACCTGATATCACTGAAATATTGCTGCTGCTTTTTTTTTTTTTGCTTTGTATCGTACCATATCCGCTAAATGGGATCGCATTGAATCCAGAACGATGAGTCCTTGGTGTTGGAAAAAAGCACCTTTCCTTTTTTGATAAATTTCCCCAGCCAAAACAGCATCACTTCTTCGCACATCCATTTTTTTTCATTGGTGAAAATAACTCCTTTAGCAAAGTTTCCTTTTGGAATTGATTTTCTTTTGAAAATTATCAAAGGGGTTAACTTCTCTCCATTGGTGGCACAACCCAAAACACAAGTAAAAGAAGTCTTTTTATTCATGGCTGTTAACGCTAATGAACAGTTCTGCTCAGAGGACAGTCAAAAGTAATGGGCACTTCATGCCTGCTAATTATTTGCCCTCTTTTCAAATTTTGTTCTTTAATTTTCTTAGATGTGTACTCCAAAAAAGCTATCTTTATCAAAAAAGCTATCTGTTGAAAAAAAATTTCAAGCCAGTCCACGGGAAGCTTTTGCCCAAGTGTTGTTATGCTCCTGACAGATAATTTCCCTTCACTTGATGAACCTGAAACACCAATTAGGTCCTCCAACAAAATTTTTAATGCCCATTTGTCAAGCAATTACTTTTGCTTGAAGGCAATATTGATGCTCAGTTGATACTGATAGTCCATTTTCTGTCTGCTCTATTGTGTCTGTTTCTCTAAACTGTCCTCCAAAACAGGCCAGGCTATGACACCAGTTCGACAAAATCGTTTATTCTTAGTCATTTTCTGTAATTCTTCTTCTTTGGACTTCCACCACTGAATGCATCGCTCGTCAACTTAAAATTCTTCAGCCGCGCAGCGATTTCCAATTTTGATCGCTTTCTTCACTGCCGAAGCAGTTGTATGACATTTTCTTCGAGTAGGAGCCATAATAATAATAACATTTTTAAGGCACGAATGATAAGGTAAACGCAAAGAAAGCCACAAAGCAGTAAAAACATAAAAAGGAACACAGCACTTGGCAAGTAAACGTAACTGTTTCCATTAAAAAAAAAAAAAGAGTCATAGGAAAACACGGGGAAGACCATGGAGTTTAGCAGAAAGTACAGGCATTACGGTGTCTTTACATAGAGCGACACCTAACTTAGAATGTATTGCACTGCCATAGAGCAATCTGAGGTTAAAATATTACAGCAAATTCTAACTTAACACTGTCACTTGTGCATAATTTACAATCTGTTTTAAGGACAGAGGGAAAATAAAATTCCCTCAGATATGCTGCAGACCTAAATTTTCAACTTTTAAATGCGTATAAGACGTGGCTTACCTACCCTAAATTACAGTAATCTCTTTTATTGAGCTGTATTGGAAGTTTTTCATAAAAAGTATAGTCTAAGAAGTATTAGAAAAGAAAGGATAAGTAACTGCATGCGATTATCTGTATTAAAACTGTCTAAGTAATTACCAAATTGTAAAATAATTTTCTTTCACTTTGTTTATCTGATATTCTCTTTTAGATTATATTTTTCATTAAAAACTCCTGTACAACTTTATAAAAGAGATTAATTAATGACTTTAAGAGTTAGCAACATAAGTTTAAAATTCCATTAACTGTTTTATAGGTAGCATTAATTTTCTACTCATTTTAAACTTTTGAATGTTAGTTTTCTCTTGCTTTTTTAGCAAACAAATTATTAATTAAATCAGAAATATGAAAATTAGAGATAAAAATATTCCTCATTCCTTCTTGCGCTGGCAAATCATTATACAGATACACATTTACAGCTTTTAAAGCCTGAAAAACACATGTGTCTGATCTTATCCTCATGTGATGATTTGTTTCTACTTTATTTTTTACCACAATGTTTCCTGTGACAGTTTGCAATGTTTTTGAACTGCTTTATTCTTGATGATGATGTTTTCGTTTCTAACTATAGAAAGCATAATCATTTTGTACTTTCTCTAATTTAATTTTCTTTAGTTTCTGTTGCATGTCAAAAAAGTTTTATGATGGATTCAAAGTGTGAGCCCGAATACAATAAATAACATAGCCTACATTTTTTTTGGCAAAGTAAGCAATAAAATAATCTGCAATAAATTATTTCTATATGATTTTTATATGTTCTAATGGGGAAGAAAGATTGTAAATCTGTTTTCCAAAGCATTTTCTACATATTATATAATAATTGATTTTATGGATATATTCATCTTAAATGTTTCAAAGTAATAGATTTGATATATATAGTATTAGAGAGTATTTTTTAAAATTTAGAATTTTTAGTGCATTGCTAGGGAAAACTGGGGATCAGTGAACAGGATATCATATGTATGACTTCCAGGAGATCAAGCAAAAACTGCTTAAACAAAAATAGTTTGCATTTATGAATTTGGAATAGAACATATACTAATTTTCAGCAATAAAAAAATACTTTTTTGGATCAGAAATTGAGTTGCCATAAAAAGTGCGATCTTTAATGATTTTAAATGAGCAAAATCAAGTGTGCTATTTAAAATAGATTTTTTAATAGTATTAAAATTTGCAATTTTTTAAAATTTTCCTTCCAGAAGACATTTGCTGGATTCTTTTTGTGAGAGCCATAATTATATTCTTTCACACAATAAGACTCTAAATTTTCATTGTTCATAAAATTCAAATACTTTCAAATTCATAAATCAAAATATTAGGAATCATCCGTTATGCAATAGATGATTCCTAAAATTTTTACTTTATATTTTACTTTGATTTTGTTAGGTATTATGCAGTTTATGAACTGCTTTTGTTATGTTGAGGAACTATCCATTTGTATGCAGGCATTTTGCATCTGTTGCTAAATATAAAGGTTTTCTAAACCAACTTATAAATTTGGAATTCTTAAAAATATTTTTTTTTTATTTAAAAATGTCTTTTTTTTTTCTTTCATAGTTTTTTGTATTTTCTATTTTTGTAAAAAAATAAACATTTCATTAGAATTTGATATTTTGTTTTTGTAAGATAATGGGAGCCCCTCAGTGAAATTTTCATAGCATACCACTGGTCAGTTATTAATCATTAACAAATTAATTGATGCATGTTGTCTTTTACTAATAATTGATTAATGTTGGAATAAGAGCAAGTGATGATTTTTTATACTTTTGTGTTAAATGGAAAATTGAATATAACATGTGTATTAAACACCTTTGTGTTATTTGCATAATTAAAAAATACTATAATTTTGTTACAGTTACATATTTTCCCACATATTTATGTGTTACTGTCATGTCTGGAGTTTTAGCATAAATCTGTAAAGATTGGTATTAGAATGTTTTAATAGAAAAATATTATCTTGATGATTAATTTGAGTACAGTGATTAATTATTTTGTAAAAAATTTTCAAATAAATAAGTGTTTCTAATCTCTTATTTATTTATTATTTTTTAATAGAAATCTCGGGTTTCTACATTATGTGTGTACAAAGATGTCAGTGGGATATTCACCACTATACCAAAACAAGAACCTGATGAAGCAGTGCCATCGTCACATCCTGTTGCTCCTGCTGTTAGCATCACTGATGTTATTAAGATGAACCCAGAGTGAGTAACAGAAATGGAATATATGTATATATTTATGACATCAACTGATTTATTTGTGTGTAATGTCTTTGCTTAGAAGCATTTTGTATATACTGTTGTATGTGTTTAAATCTTCCTGATTTCATTTAGGGCTAATTGTAAAACATATCATCTTAGTTTCCCTTGATTTTTATTTAAAAATTGTTGCTTTCAAAGAAAACAATATAGTTTAAGATGCTTATTTCACTTGAAATGATCTTGAGAATAGGTAGAACAGAACTGTCTGATACATATATTTCAGTATTGTTAGGGTAAAGTTTTCACTACTCATGAAAGTTTCAGTATGATGTAATTTTATTTTTTTCCAGAACTGCCTTTACCAGTGCAATGTACTGCAAACTTCTGTTTGAAAACTAGAGTTTATGATTTTCTGTTATTAATAGATGGTGATGTTCTCAATAAAAGCTATATGTCTATTAAAGTCATCTAATTTATTGAGTTAGAAAAGTTAATTTTTTTTTGTTTCTATCTAAAAAAATAAAAAAAATAGGAAGTTAAAACAAAAAATATCTCTTCAATATAAATAGTGTGTACTATTTTTTGATTGAAGGGTGGAGAATTTCTGCAGTAAAAAAAATTAATATTTTTTCTAGATTTCAGTTTTCTGATATATAAAGTCATCGCATTCTTGGTAAGTGTATCTGAATGTTGTTGGGAAATTTACATTCCCCCTTGCATCTCCAGTGCTGTAGAGGGTAAGTACTATATAATTCTGTGATGGAAGCCAAGACTATTTGCATCCTAATGTGGCTATCTAGGGCATGTGGCATCCTGGTTATAGACATAGCCAGTAGCTATGATTCTGTTCGGAATGGTACGGCGATTTGATGCACGGAACCTTAGCATGGAATATAGCTAGGCTGTCAGAAACAGGAGTATCAATTTAGCAGTGTCCTGAACACCATTTACTATGAATCAATGCACAGAAATGCAGCCAAGTACCTGCTGACCTAATGTAATGGAAAAGTAGACTCTACTGATATAATGTTGCAGTTTATCATTGGCAAATTTATACCAGTGAAGTATTCACAAAATTATCCATTGTATGTTTTTTCTCACATGTCATAGGTTGACATTCCATATTCCTTTATTTTGTAAAGCTCAAGGAAAACACCCTGTTAAACCCTTTTATTTTGCTTATATCAAGTATACTGCTTTGGTATTCAACAATATTACACACTATGCAAATACTCTTAACAACACCAAAAAAACTTAACAACAACTGTAAATAATGTGTGCAAAAACATCTTAGATGATGCTATTGGTTATTAGTTAAGCTGAAAGTTAAACCAAAAGTTTCATGAAATATAGCCAATTTCAAAATGGATTATGTGTAAGTTTTTTAAATTTTGAAAATTTCCAGGTATGCAATTCCAGCTACATTAGTATTTATTTATTTATTTATTTTTTGTGTTGTTATTGGTACAACATATTATTATATCACCAGCATGCATTATGTAATTTTAAATAATGAAATGTATTTATTTCTATCTCTCTCTAAGATTATTGAGATATATTTGATATATTCCCTCGTAGCTTGCATAACTTTCTGTACATGTTTTGTTACTTAATTTTTCGATCATTGGCTATGTAAATTTCCTTGAATACTTTTCATTGGCAGTTCTCATTTAACTATCTTAAATTTAGAATATGATCCCCTGTCTCAATATTTTCTTTTAGCTTTCCCTCAAAAAGTTATATGGCTCTGAAAATTATTTTTTTCCCCTTCCACCAATATCCCTGTTCCAATCATCTTATGTTTGCAAATATTTACTTTGAAGTGTTTGACCAATCGGCTTATGATCATGTGATTATGACTTTTACAGCCTATGATTATTTCAATTCCATTTGGATCTTCTCATAGACCATGAAATGCTTACGAATGGCTTTAATGTTAGGCCTCATTATGGACAGTTTAGAATTACTCTGAGGTAGTCTTTAATTTAGCTCATCAGTCTGCTCATGAAACGTTTGCCTGAGTCTCATCAGTGCGTCAGAAATCTTTGGAAGAAAAAAATTACCAGTTCTTCCCTTTAGTAATGTTGTTTTTCAAACAGGATTATTAAATCATGTTATAACATTTTAACATGTTTAAACAAGTGATTTTCATGGTTGTGTAGTTACCATTGAGCAAAGATAATTTCACCTGGATAAATTATGGCATACAAGGTATTGATTTATTACTTTAACTCTGGGAACGGCGTGGGTTTGGAAACCCATCATGTGGACCTGTATTAGCCATTATTAGCTAAATTTGAGTACTTACTAATTTTCGTCTATATTTTCATAAACTTATGTTTGTTAAGATGCTATTTATATTATGAAAAAAAAAGTAGGAAAACAAAACATCTTAAATTATAAGCTAATATGTACCAAGTGCCAAAAAATCTCATGATTGGATAAAGCCGGTCATGGCGCTCAGAGGATTAACAGCCCTTTATGAAAATGAGCATCACATCAGACATGCTATGGGTTATGAATATTAAAAAAGACAATAATGCAACTAATGCTTCAAAAATGTATCATGCTGTTTGATAAAAGTGTTTTCAGTGTTCATAAATTCCAAGGATGGTTTTGTGAATTTTGATAAAGCAGCCTTAGCTCAGAGGGCACCAACTGCTGTAATTGCATCTCCTTTTCTTTTTAGATAATGGTGTATTGAAAGCTGCATTTGAAAAATCTGTGTACATCTACTGAAGAGCTGCAGAGGAGGTGAATTCATCATCAACAACTGTCCATCACCATTTGAACAACAATGGAATTACATCTAATCTTGGCACATTATTCCACGTGCTACTCCAAGAGAATGCATGAACATCAGCACTGCTGTATATTCATAATATACTATCAACATTGCATATTAACCATTTAACATTTGGCGGTTCAAAGCTTGCAAAATTTCAGCTGAATTGATGGAAAAGAATAAAATTCCAATGAGGCACATGAAATGGATCTTTAAGACTTAAGCTACTTGATTTCTTAAGATGGGTAAAAATGACCTATTACAGGATTGCAAGAATGTGATTGATTCATATGGGAAATATATAACTAATTAGATTAGTGTCTTTTATTTATACTCATTTATACTATGTCATTTATTTATACTCTTCAAAACCTGTTACCAAAAACACCATTACTTATCTGATGACCTGATATTTTTATTGAGCCAGTATTTATAGTCCAATGCTTTATTGTTGATGCGAGCAATAGCTTCCTGTCTTTCTGCTGAAAGAAAATTTCTGAACTATTAATATCATATCTCTAGTTTTATCATGATGTTGGCCATATCTGTTTGAATGCCATACATCTTTTATTTTGCATGTGTCTGTGAAATGCAGTATCTGTAAAAGTCCTTAAGTAGCCTTTTTCAAATGATTGGTTGAGGCAGTAGGCATTCCACTTATAAAAATTATTTAAATGATGCAAATATTCATGTTTGAGCATTTTAAAATTAAACAAAAAAATCAGTTTGTAAAAATTGGGACATTTAACTTTTTATAGGCCTTGCCTGTCCCTGTACTTCTATTTAGTAAAAATTTATACTTATTCTGAAAAATAAAACACGGAAAGTTTGTCTTCCATAATACAAAAACTTGACTGAGGTATTTAAGTGTAAAGTCTGGAATCATTTTCAGAGGTAGTACTTAAATTGAAAGGTGAATCCTTTGCATTTGTATGTAACTAATAATGAAACATTAGTTTAGAAAAAGGGTTCTAATGTTAATAGATAAATATAATTATTTTCAAAACGATATTATTTGTAGAATCTTGTGGAATTTGTGTTTTGGAAAACAATGGCATCTATTGGCACAGAGTGAACTCATAGCATTATCAGCATAAATTAAAAATGAAAAATGAATTTTTTAAAGATTATTAGATTATGTCTCTAAAGTAATAAAACTTCATGAGACTGTGAACAGTGAACTTTTAGGGTAAGAAAACTTGTGTGAAAATTCTTTCAGCATACCAGTTTTATTAAAATTAAAAATTTAAAAATACATATCAAATCAGAAAATAAGTAATCTAGTATATTAAAAAGGAATACTATTGAATAAAATTTAAGAGGAAAAAACAACTTTGAATTTTTCTTATATTATTGAAAGTGTTATATATATATACTTTGTTTTGTATGGTGATAAATAAATTAGACCATATATTGTAAACAATAAATAATTTAGAAAATAAGAGTTTTAAAATCTGTTTTTGTATGTAAGCATCTTATTAACAAAGCACTTTTCCCCCCCACAGAGCTGTGGATGATGAAGATGCTTTATTATATGGAGAGCCTATAGTGCATACAGAAAGACCATTGGATGAGTATAAAGTTCCATCAAAAAAGACTAGGTTTCCACTGATTAATTTTTATTTTTATAAAAAGATGCATAATTTTATACCTGACCATAAGATCTGGATTTACTGTAGTGCATAAATTTTCATATTATTCATTCAAAAAAAAATTTTATATAGTTTATGATTAGTAACACACAATATTACATTTTTACAAACTACATTTTTTTTGCGAATTACTGCACAGTTTCAAAGACATTTATGCCTTCATATTGTAATTCCTATTTACAGTTTTTTCAGTCTACAAAAGTTCATAAAATTGAAAATTGCATTATATATATATATATAGTATTTATTTGCATATTCCCCCTTTTCTTACTAATTTTACTTCTTGGAAACCAGGTGGGGGGAAATATGCAGTGTATACTATTTCAGAAGAGACGACTTAAATAATAAACGTAGCATGTTAAAAAGCACACATAATGATATATTGATATTATTATTTAGTGTATTTCAAAGGATTTATAAATTACAGTAATATCCATTTTACTTACAGAAAATAATTTCCTATTTGTGCATATGTTTTACATTGTTACCCATAAATAAAAAATTTCTAAATCATATGCAGAAAAAAACTAAGAGGAAAAATACATGAGGGAGGAAATATGAAGGTAATTTATAGTATATGTGTAAAAGAATTTTTTTTAAATCAAAATTTTATGCTTTATTATGAATATTTTTAATTCCTCATTAATAAACCAAGTAAATATACATAACAAATCACATTTAAAATAATTAAGTTCAATTAACTGTAAAAAGTACTCATCAAAGTTGCTAATAATGTACTAGCTAATGCTTAGATTCAAATAATAGTAATAATAATAATAATAACTAAAGAATTGATTCAGCCATCTTCTTCTTTTTCTTAACTGAATTAATCTTGATAAATTTTCTGACATTGTGTGTGTATATAAATATATAAGGTAAAAAATATGTAAATCAATACTTCGATACTTGGATATCCAAGTATGTAAATAAAAATTACAGAAGTACCTCTCAAGAAGGGGCACCCACCGGATCAAACATTTTGTCCCTAAAATAGAGGTGAAGATAATAAAAAGCTCAAATTAATTAGAAATCCAGGTTCTTAAGCTTTAAATAAATGATACATAAATAAGTAACAGTCACAATTATTTATTTAATTTTGAAGTTAATGAAAAATGGAAATTCTTACTTAAAAAGTTTAAGTATTGCAAAAATATATGAAATGAACAATAGAGTTGTATACTTAAATTTATTGGAAATGCATTATATGGCTTTGTTTGAAAGTCTGTGCATTGCAAGCATTTCTCTCCATGTGGTTAGTAAAGTAACTAATGATCTTAAGTCCTTCACAGTCACCAACAGTTATCGTGAATTTTTATAGTTAATTAATTTTTTAATTCCTTACAAATGGTTCCTCAAGCTTTCTTTTGTCACAACAAAGTTGCGCGGTGAGACATTTCCCTAGAGCTTTTACCACCAAGCATTTTTCTTCTTTGAAGCATAAAGTTTTATTAGGCAAAATTGAATAAAATAATCCAGTTTCATCAGCACTGTGGATATTTTTAGCCTCATCTCCTATGCAGATTTCATTGAGCTTTTTTTATCCAATCTATTAGATGCTGCATATCTACTGATTTTTCCTCACCATGAATAATCTTAAAAGTAATTTAATATCTTTGCTTAAATTTGTCTAATCAACCATTTGATGCTTTGAAATTCTGTAGTCCTAGACTTTACAAAACTTATTTTGCCTTTTCTTGCAATAATACTCTGCATACAGAAATATTGTTTTCTCTACAGAGCAAAACCAATTCAATACTACTGTATCAATTTCACATGATTCAGTTTTACTAAAGTCTTAGAATGTTAATCTGAATTAGTAATCCATGATATTTTTATTCTCTATCCTGTATTTCTGCTACATGAATTACATGAACTTTTTGTTTTAATGCTAACCTTTTCTTCTTTGAAACCATGCTAGATAACTTATGTAAAAACTGACACACAAGTGCAAAACTACATTTCTTCTGCTGCCCAGTTATAGCAAGAACTGCGAATGATAGAAGTTTTCACCCTGTCCACATTTCGAGATCCCTGTGCGTTAGCCCATGATACGGCCATCTCACTAACTTTTCTTTCCAATTGGCCCTTGTCTTGAATTTCCTTACAACCTGCTAACACTGTTTTCTTTTCCCAAGAACTCTAGCAATTATAACTTGATTTTGAATTCTATGAATGTGAAATATTCTTTTGATTACACTACAGTACTTTTTTCCAATGTATTGTTCCCCCTTTTTCCAAGTGAAAAGCAGTTTTCAAAAGAGAGAGAATAACTTCATTTTATTGTGTTTGTCACAAAACTATCTTTCACTGAGCACGAACTTGCCTTCGAAACTTCAGAAAATTATTAAACAAAGAGTATTTCTATTTTTATTTATTTCTCTACCATTACCTTATTTTTGAAACTTTTTTCAATGAAAATATGCATTTTGATTGCTCTTGAGTCCATTTTAACAATGTTTCTGCGTGACATCAGTAAGTATGCACAGAATAAAGGATTCTTTTTCCAAAATGGATTGTAAAATGGATTCAGAAATTTTTTTCATGATGTGCGTATGTATCTTTCAGAACTCTAAAACGAGTAGCCACAGAGCTTTGAAATTTTTTATATGGGACTGTCATAACATCTAGTAGTGCACCTCCCTTTTTCATTGCAATCAACCACACCAAACATATATATATATATATATAGTTTGGTTTGTTTTGTTTTATGTGATTACGGCAAAACTTCAAGGGCTATCTGCCTAAGAGAAGGGATGCCTTCGTAGAAGACTTTCTAAGAGTAACTAAGTCGTATACACATTACACATGAGGAAAACCACGAAAACACCCATGCAGCCAGCCCATTTGTGGAATTTGAACCTCGGTCCAAACTACCAGTGTTCAGCAACTTTACTGCTCAGCCACTGGTGGCCCTATATATATTTATATATACATTGTTAAAATGGATTCAAGAGTAGTCAAAATTGATATTTTCATTGAAATATCATACCTCAAATTTTTCGCAGTTTTATATACACTCATTTGCAAAAAAATTGAAGCACCATGAAGGAAATGGTAGTTTTTGATGAAACTGAATATGTGTATAGCTCATACACAGATAATAAAACGATTAAAAAATCAAGGTCGTAGTACCTGTTCACGGCTCACAATCACCCATTGAGTGTTCAAATTAGTAGTTACTCGAACCACCCCTGGTGGCAATGCATGCTTGAATTTGTCAAGGCAAGGAGTGGTAGAGGTTCCTAATGTCATCCTGCGACACATTCTGCCAGGCATTCATCAGTTGTCACGCCCGATCTGCGATATTTTGTAGTGCTCGAATCTGGCGGCCTACCACGTCCCAGACATGCAAGATTGGTGATCTTGCTGGCCAAGGAAGAGTATCAACCGCATGAAGACAGTCCAGAGCTATGCGAGCAGTATGTGGCCTAGCATTATCTTGTTGGAAAAATGGCTTGAGGATCACGTGCCATGAAGGGTAATGCAACCGGCCGTAGGATGGTATCAACATATCGTTAAGCTGTTAAAGATGTACGGAAGATGACTAAAGATGGCCTGCTGTCATAAGAAATAGCTCCCCTCAACATCACACCAGAGGTTATGCCTATATGCCTATTTAAAACAAAAGCTGATTGGGACCGCTGGCCCCGTCCTCTCCAAACACGAACTTGGTGGTCTTCTGCTTAAAGAGTGAAGCAGGCTTCATCACTGAACACTATACGATGCCAGTCTGATGGCAGCCATGATGATCAGCTGTGACACCACTTCAGACAACTCTGCCGATGTTGTGGGTTCAAAGGAAAACGTCTTAAAGACCTCTGTGATTGTAACCCCACCTGAGACAAATGCCATGAAATGGTGGACGGTACCACGGGAGGTATAGAGATGGCTGTAATGCGTTGAATTGTCGACAATGATACCATTAGTGTGGTTTGGGCCTGATGAACAATCATTCTATCTTGCCTTGTATTTGTGCTCCTTGGCCTTCCAGAGCCTTCATTTCATTCCATGGGCAATTTCCTTGTAACAACCATTGCTGCCAATATCTTTGCACAGCAGTATCTGTATGCTGCAGATGGCGGCCTATTGCTCAATATGACCACCCAGCTTCAAGCAACCGTACAATGTGACCATGTTTGAAGTCGTTTAGTTGTCTGTAGGGTCTTTGATATCGTCGTAATGGCATCTATAGTTGCTTCTTTATGGAATTACAATGGCAGCAAGAAAAAAGATAAATTTTCCACCTCTGTTACTGGTTTTATACTTTGTGAATTGTGCACTAGAAATGCACGCTATGATCGCAATTCCTGTTCTTTTGCCTTGAAACTTTGATCATTTTCATGTTCGATCAAGATGTTTTTGCATACCAATTTTTGCCACAAAAGTCCTTTTTGGTGCTTTGATTATTTTGCAGAAACTGTATATGTATTTATATTTCCAATCTGTTACTCGGCTCGGTGAGCTGAGGTTTTTAATTTTTATATGTTGGTAAATTGTTCATTTTTTACTTTAAAAGTGATTGAATTATGTTGTTGTTATGTTCCACTAAAGTTTTTATGCGTTTCATTAATCTGCATGCAATAGTTGTAGAATTAACAACAATTTAAAAGTTTAAATGCCACTAGGCCTAAGAAGGCCAGCATTTGTTTACATTTGAAACTCTTAGTACAATAGTGAATTGTCACTCAGTGTAGAATAGTGAAAAGTGAGTTGCTGCACCAAGTTCAGCGTCCTTTGCCCAGTGGGACCAAAAGTTAACTTTCAGTTTTGTTCAACAAAAATTTTGTCTGCTTTCCTGTTGGTCAGATTGCTTGTTTTTGCAAATAAATACTAATTTTAATTGTAAAAATTGTCTTTTTAACTGCATTTGGTCGTCTATAATTTGAAAGTCTTTCATAAAGACGATGGTAATCAACATGAAACCAGAAACATTTCAGTTACATATTCATGAGATTATATTGAAATTAATAATTATTTACTAATGATAAAAAAAACAGATTTGCTTATTGTAGAGTAATTTAATAATTAATACACAAAAAGGAAAAAATACAGTACAATATTAAACTTTGACAAAAAATGAACACGTCCTCCAGGAGCAAATCAATGCAGCCACCTACCGGGGGCCATCACATGTTTCAGATACAATTGAACATAAAAACTCTGCTCTGTACAAGGTAACTATCTTTTAGTATTGTGTAAAAAAAAAATATCAAAATTTCTATTAATTACTTATGGCTATAAAATTCTTCATAAGTACTTGAAATATGTAATAATTTTGAATTTTTTGACATATTGATGCAAAGAAGTAGTTGCAATCCTATTCACCAATTTAATGTTTGCTTATTTTCATTGGCAAATATTTTTGATGCATCACCGATAAATTGGCATGAAGCGCACCCATATATATTATACACTGACTACCAATAAGTATTTGGACACCTATGATAGAAGAGAAAAACTAACTTTATTCAAAATCAATAGTTGGTAGAGCCTCCACGAGAGGTAATTACAGCGTGGATACAAACAGGTATTACTTCGGTAATCCTGTAACAGTATCTATAGAATTACATAAAGCGGAATTACATTACATTAAGCGGTCTCTACTGTATTTAGTAACAAAGATTTAGGAAACAATGACCCAAAAGTCACTATAGGTTCGATAACAATGATATTGCTTTTTGTTTCAGCTAAATGATTTCCACATCGCTAAGTGATGATTTGCTAAGTATACACTGACTACCAATAAGTATTTGGACACCTGTGATAGAAAAGAAAAACTAACTTTATTCAAAATCAATAGTTGGTAGAGCCTCCACGAGAGGTAATTACAGCGTGGACCCTCCGGGGCATACTTTCCACAAATCGTTGTATAACAGCTGGTGGTATTTTCTTCCACTTGGCTTGGAGAAGACATAGAAGTTCTTTCACCGATTTTGCATCGGTAGTGCACCCCTGAATCCGGCGATGCAACTTCGTCCTAGAGGTTCTCGATAGGGTTCAGGTCTGGACTCTGGGTGGGCCATTCCATTCGATGAACTCATTGGCACCATACCAAGCCTTGGTTAACGTCGGAACATGACAACTGGCATTGTCGTTCTGAAAGTAACAGGGGTCCAACCCGTAAAACTGCCACAACGTAGGAAGCACATTGTCATGCAAAACAGTGCAGTAGGTATCGGAGTTGAGCTTACCATGAATGGGGACCAAGGGTCTCAGCCCATACCAGGAGAAACACCCCCAGACCATAATTCCACCTCGCCGAACTTGACTGTTGGCACAATGCATTCTGGCAGGAGACGTTCTCCAGGTAGACGCCAGACCCTGCCATCCGAACGGTAAAGGGTGAACCTTGATTCATCACTCCAAAGAACCCGTTTTCACTGATCTACAGTCCAATTTCGATGTGCTTTGCACCACATTAACCAAGCAGCGCGGTTGGACTTTGTGATCAAAGGCTTATGGGCAGCAGCACGACCATGAAAACCAAACAGATGCGCTTCATTGGTATTCATTGAAACAATACTCCCGGATGCCTGTTGAAACTCCTTGCGGATGAGGGCCATCGGTTGAGTGCAGTTCTTCCGAATTGCTCTGGACAGCACTCGTCAGTCTCTATCTCCCAGTTTCGTTGGTCTGCCGACACGGGGCACATTCCGACAATCACCGCTCACCTTCCACTTCTTAATCACATAGGCCAGTGTTGATTTTGGGTACTTCAGATCGCTAGATATGTCCCTTAATGATCGGCTGCATTTGTGATACCCGATAATTATACCTTTCTCGAAATCAGAGAGCTCCGAACTGCTAGGCATCTTGCATGCAACTAAAGCCGACGCTGTTTCCTACACGATATATACCGGCGGAGTCCGTAACGTACCTTAGGACTGCAGATATCGTCATTTGCATAGGTGTCCAAATACTTATTGGTAGTCAGTGTATATGTATATATGTGAAAGCAGAGATAGCAATCTAGCTACACAGAGCAGCTGAGAGCAAATGCAATGTGGTGTCTAAGATGACATTCCATTCAGAATTATCCGGTTTGGTTTAGTTTCATTTTGATTGGTTAATTTTAAGTTTCTGAAATTACTTTTGACTGAAGTCTTACGTGTGTATCAGCATTATATGAGAGTCATGACAGCATTTAATTTTGAAATGATAATTAATTCATTTTTAATTTAGAGAACAGAAAAAGAAAACAACTAAAATGGAGAATTAAGGAATTTTTGCAAATAAAAATTAGAATTTTGATTTACATATTTTTCATCTTATATATACATACATATATCTTAATTCAAATTAAAAAAAAAAACTAATATTTCAAATAAATTTTAACTAACCTGGTGGATATTATTTGAATGCAGATGTATGGTTCAGGAAGATAGAATTATTGTGTGTGAGTACTTATTTCTGACTGGAAGGTTTCAGTTTGAATGTTAGGACTTTGAGGCAGTTACATAACTGTGAATATTCATAAGTCAGGCAATTTCGGTACAGTTATGCACTTTTTGTCATGCAAGCATCTTTGCATGCATATATGTATATGTGTGTGTGTGTGTTCAAAGATGCTAATTAATTGATAATCATAATTGATAAGTGTGTGTGTATATGTGTAAAGTAATATACACATATATGTTGTGTAT
>KK112518.1:392364-413808 GCA_000611955.2 Stegodyphus mimosarum | reverse complement strand
GATGAAAAATATGCATTGCCTTCGCCGGTGATCGAACCACGGACCTCTGAAATACCGGCTCAGTGTGCTGACCATTACACCACGAAGGCACGCTAAGAATGTGGGAGATATACCTTATATACTCCCCTTTTTAAAGGGCGACTAGGGTTTTAGGGGACCTAGTCGCCAAATCCTGGGTGTGGAGAGTCATCATCCACAACCCTTTTAGTTCGGGCGCCACTGTAGAGATATTAGGTATTTTTTTGGAACAAGAGAGATGAAAAATATGCAATGCCGTGGCCGGGGATCGAACCACGGACCTCTGAAATACCGGCTCATTGTGCTGACCATTACACCACGAAGGCACGCTAAGAATGTGGGAGATATACCTTATAACTTTAAATTGGATATGTTTGTTTCAGGTCTTTTAAATATCTCTAAATATTTTCAAATAAGTAGATATTCCTAACTATTTAATAAGTCTATTTTGTCTCTTAATTAAATTAAGTGCTTTTGGCCATGATACCTTTTCATATTACCTTTTCCAATTAAGTTGATAAATATTAATACATAGTTTAGTGTTGGATTCTTGGCGAGAAGTATTCCTGTTATTTTGTTAGTTAAACTGAGCAGCACAATACTCCCAGGATGCTATCCGAAAATCTTTATGCTAAACGATCTTCAAAGGAACACTATTGACACACACTCCTTTTAAGAAGCTTTCATTTTTTTTAGGATCGCTCGTCATTTCAGACAGATTCTCCTTAAATAAATATTTGTCTAATTCTGTTTCGTTTGGAAATTACGAATAGAATAGATAATGAATCATTTACTTATCTGCTCATTTTCAGATTTAATATCTGAAGGAGTTGAGGAAAATAGCTAATAGGACGCAATCTTTCGGCCCTTTTTTCGCAATTAAATACTCTGTTTACATGTTACCTATCTTTAGAATCAAAGGTTAGTTTGTGAATTCCGTTGTAACGTATCATCTTAATTAAATCAAAGCACTTTTGCATTATTTTAAACTTCTATCATGCTAATCTGTTTAATAAATGAGTCTTTTGAAATCAAATCCATCTATGTTCAAGACAAACTTGACATTGACAGAAATAAAATGCAACTGATACTTAATGAAAAATTATTAATAGATGTTTATACAAAAGCATTAGTTAACATAATTTACAGTGCTTAATTGTTGATTATTAGCAAAATATTTAACTTAAAACCAAATTTATGGACCTCGGAATATGGTGGTAAAATTAAGCCCCTCTTGTGGGAAGAAGAGCTTTAATATGGTATATGGTCAACTCGGACAGACATGTGTACCTCACATTTTGATTTCATAGACTTTACAGAAGTGTTGTTCACATCTTCTGAAATTGCACGCCACTCTTCTAAAAGTGTTTTCAGATGCTGGAGGAACCGGGGAGGGATTTGGCACCTGAAATTATGTGCCATAAGGTATTCCACACATACTCAGTTGGGTTCAAATCATGAGTAAGGTAGACAATCTATTCGAGTCATATCACCTGTTTGCAAGTATTTTGACGACACATGTGCTCGATGAGGCCCAGCATTGTCATCCATTAACAAAATCTTTGGGCCAACAACACCCCTAAACAGTCTAACTTGGGGTTCCAACACCTGTTCGCATATCTCCGAGTGGTTACAGAATCTTCTTGAAAGATATGCAGCTCGGTGTAACCATTTATCATGATTCCTTCTCAAGCCATTAAATCGCGGTCCGGAAACACGATATCTCACGGATTAAGGGAAGGCAAGTTGTGTGTTCCGTCCTCTCTCCAGATCAAAACACTTCTAAAATCACTGTTCAGACTATATCTGGATTCGTCCGAAAACAATACTCCCGCCCAGTCGTCTTGGCTCCACTAAACATGACTACGGCACCAGTTTAAACTACATCCACTGGAAGCTGGAGTGAATAGGACACAAACCATTGCTTTTTCAGTTCAACATCATTAAGCCTTCGTGAAGCAGTAGAATGGCTAATTTGAGTTCCTATGGCAGCCTGAAGGTCTAAAACCAAATCACTTCCACTCGCTTCGCGGTTTCTTCGAGCCGTCAACAACAAAAAACGGTCAAAACGGTCTTCTGACGCAGTTATTATTCTTTTTTGCCCTTAACCAGGCTGTCTATCAGCTGTCTAGTACTTAAAAAGCGGCTTCAAACTGCGACCTCCATTTTTGCTTAACCTCTATCGATTCTACCAATTTTTCGCCACTTTTGGCCTTCAATTAAATGATGGCTTTGACCTGTAGCTACTGAATAGTGATTACGCTCAGTAACCACATTCACTTTAAGGAATACATCAAATCGGAATTCCAACATGCGTCTACTGCGAACCACATTTTTAATCATCGAATTTCCATATTTACAGTCCTAATGTATTCGCGGAAGTGCAGTTTTCTGTTTGATTGTATTTAATTTACATAAATAATTACAGCATTGGTCATTAATTCCAACATTATCTTAGTGGGCATATTTCTTCTCATTAACCTTTAATTTTGATGACAAGTGTGTTAATAATGTTCAGATTTTGTAGTTTAATACGAGACTTTGATGCATACATCTAAACTTCAAAATTTATTTTCCCTTCATTTAAAAAAATTAATTTCTTTCAGCTTCACACAAATTTTTCTACACGGAGTATTTTAATTCTTTTACCATCTCATTCTTAGTAGGAAGATTCTTTCTACTTTCCTTCTGTAGAATTACTTCGGTTAACTTTACCAGTTCAGGGGAAAATTCCTGTCGATTGTTTTTTCCATTCCCATTTGATAATCAGTATTATTGCATATAAATAAGTTGTGCATGCATAAAGTAAGTAGTATCATATTATAACATTTTAAGAAGAATTTCTTTTTAAAACTAAGTAGGTGAGAGAAGATTTTTAGGCACATAAACCAACTAACTGAAATTTGCCAAATATTTTAGAGTTGAGAAGGAAATTTACTCAATGCATTATTTATCGCTAACGACTAGCTTTTATTTAGAGTTTACAGTATGGTTGAGTGCGTACAGGTTCGTAATAGAATGTACATAGAATTGATGATAGCTTGATAAAATTTATTTTATCAAAAGGAACACTTCCCAGTTCTAGAACTTTCCACAAAATTCCTGTTACAACTTTTCACAGTATTGCACAGTGCAACCAATTATAACATTTGAAACTACTAAGATCATTAAGCACAACGCAATGTAAAACGCATCTATGAGCCGAAGCTCTCTACGATATCTCGATATTCCGACTTCAGCTCTGAACTAACAACGACCCAGAGCAGATGCTCTCTCAGTTCTTACATAGCTGAACACGGCCGTAGAGAACTCTCCAGTGAATTCTCGAAATTACTAGAAAGCATATACTGTAAAAGTTACATAAGGGTCGGATAAGGTTACAGTTGCATATATAGATTAGTTACAGTTATCCAATAACTCAATTACAATGCCTATTACAATTATACAGGGACCGGACAAAAATGTCGGCAAATGGTAGCCGAGTTTGACAATTTCTTGCCAAATTTCGCCAAAACCGTAGCCAGTTTGACGATATATCGCCAATTCTGCGAGATAGGTATTTATTCAATGTTAAATAGACTTGCCCCCGTATTTTTATTTTTACGGTAGAGGATTATTTAGATAATTCTGAAGGCTAAAAGCCATCCAAAGCTTCCTATGTCTTTGCTTTCGCTAGCTTTTACAAGAAAATATTCAAAGATGTAATCATGTTTTTATACAAAAACTTGAATAAATAATAAGATTCCTACTAAACAGCTGTAGTTTATAGTAAACAAAAGACAAATAAAAATTAATGATTAGCGTCATCTGTTATTGTGAATGTGTTCAAAAAATTGTTGCAATAGTTTCCTCTCGTTTACATACGTGTACGACCGTGCACTGATTTATACGAAGTTGCATTAACCCTTTTACTTTTGCTTCCTTTGTAAGATTGCCGAATACTGACATGAAAATCTTTCATAATTATTTAAATGATGCTTTTACACCTACCGCCGGCCGAGCGGTAAAGTCGCTGAACATTGGTAGTTCGGTTCGAATCCCACGAACGGCACGGCCGCAGGAGCGTTTTTGTGGTTTTCTCCATGTGTATGCTAGCCAGTTCCGTTAGAAAGTCCTCCATGAATTCATCCATCCAATTAGGTAGATAGCCCTCCAGCCTTAATCACATAAAACAAATCAAGAATAATTCTTTTAGCATGTGTAATTTCATTCCAGGCAACTATAATACATTTTTAAGGAAACATTCAAATTACTTAAATTCATTACTAAGGAATGACTAATCACTTACTACCAATTTAAAACATTTTTATTAATAGAAAATGCTTTTGGAATAAATAAAAATAAAGAGATCGTTACGATGATTACAGATTATAGAACATTTATAAAAGTGGGAAAACTAATCTTATAAATGATTTATCTATATAACTGTTTTAACGATAAAGGAAACACATTTAAGATTAGTATTTTACATATGTGAAAGAAGCAATTTTTATCGATTTTACATTAGAATGCCCAATTATATTGAAGACTAATTATCCAACGAAACCCAATAGTTATAAAAAATTTAAAGGCGAACGTATTCAGCCGTTTCTGAGGCTAATGGGTTGCTGAATGAAACTTCTATTACATCTTTCCCTGCAGTTCAATCAAAAATATACCTTCAAGTTCTGTATTCAAATGAGAGATAACTCAACAGGAAAAATTTAAAAAGACTAATAACTAGATCAAAAACCCAATAAGACTGATAAAAGCTGTATAGTGAAAAACGAATAATACTTGGAGAACTTGTAATAAAGTTTCATTAGTTTTCAGATATTTAAATTAGGGCATTATTACTGGTGATTTTGAAAGTCTTTATTTATGGATCTTCCCGTGAATAAGACTTTCCACATTTGTTTCCAAACTGTAAATATATATATATATTTTTTTTAATTGGAAAAAATTTGCTTGAATATCGCGCAAATGCTATCATTAAAATGTCATCATTCTTTATTCCCTTTGCTACAGTTGTTTTAAGTAGTATTGTTAAATAAAAATATATAATCATAATAAGCAAAGATAATCAGTTTAAACATATTAAACCCCTGTTGATTCCAATGCTATTTTCTCTCGCTGTACATATAATACTCTCAATACATATATACTCTAAATTCTAGAAATAATGGAATTTCATAACAAGAAGTCCTAAAAAACTTCACAACACTTTTCTCCGAATTACAGCATTTGACATCGAAATTATAAAAAATGGGCTTCTACTACGCTATTAGTGTGTGTACTAAATTCATTCTTTTCATTTATTCTATATCTTTTTGACAAAGCATTTAACCCTTTCAGGTAGGCTACACTTATTTTTTCGGCAACTGTATATACAAATATATGAAGTGGCTTTGAAATCTAAACACAAGATGTTCCTGTCTCAGCATTCGGATAACAGAAACCAGAAGTCTACTGCTTTCATACCTTTCCTATTTAAGGACTCCGCTCTGCGAATTTGAGGATGTGCCTCTCTTAACAAGCGCTTCCATTTTCCGTATTCTGCTAAAAAAGCATTTTGTTCCACGAGTACATTTCGCGCTATACTGGATTTTGATGGACATGTTCCGAGTACGTGCAGTGATGGAAGCAGAAGACTTCACGCTCATTTAAATGTTCCGTAATCGGACGCCAATAAAAAAACAACAGGATTTAAACTAAAACTTGAATTCAGCTCTTTCTTCCTGAATAGAGACAAGCTACTGCTGCTCTGCAAGTTCAATATTTCTCAGATTCAACTTGCTGAGCAAACAAACAAAAGCTGAGCGTTTTGCTTCTGAACTTGACTCTGATAATGATATGACCCATTCTATCCTTTAGATACACCTCACAATATTTCTGAAAGTAATTTTTGGTATAAAATTATGTATTCTTAAATATTTTTTGCTCTTTTATTTTTAAGTTTACATAAAATCTCTATAGTAAAATATCAGAAATAAATCTAAAAAACTAAGTAAAAGTCAGTAAAAGAAAGTAAAATCCAAATATTAAATTATAAAGTGCAACAAAGATCCGCCCTTTTTCAGTGGAAAGGAACTAATAAGCGTTTAATACAAGAAAACAATTGAGCTGGCAATCAATTATACAACATAAATAGATGATAAATGTTACTTATTACTTTTCAAGTGAATATACTACATTAGAAACCATTTTGAACTAAAACGTTTGTACACTGGGCCTTGTTCCTTAGCTGAATTTTGCTTCAAAATAAAATACCACTTTTCAAAATTTAAAATATCTCCACAATCCGCTTCGTTTCTTTCTTTCTTTTTTTTTGGGGGGGAGGGTTATAGATAAACGCATTACTTCCTTGTAGTATAAAGGAAGTATTTTAATCGCGAATAATTTTCGGTACCATATTTCAACGAAAATATCAATTTGAGCGCTATAGAATGCAATTTAACAATGATTTTGCGTGACATCTGTACGTAAGAACAAAATACAGGACTCTTTTTCTCCAAAAAAAAAATATAAAAACTGATTTAACTGATGGATTCTGAAGTGATTTTTTTCGAGGCGTCTGTGCGTACGTACATACGTATGTATGTATCTCGCAAAACTCAAAAACAAGTAGCCTCAAAACGTTGAAATTTTGTATATAGGACTGCTATAACATGTAGATGTGCACCTCTTATTTTGGTTGCAATCGGCCGCACTAAAAGTATATAAATATATGTCTCTCTCTTTATATATATATATATATATATATACACTTTGCTACTCAGCACAGTGAGCTCAGTTTTATTCCGATATGTCTGTATATTGTGCATTTTTTTGCTTTAAAAATGAGTGAATTACGTTGTTCTTATCTTCCGGTTAAGGTTTTTATGCCTTTAGTTAATCTGCATGTCATAGTTATAGAATTATCAAGAATTTAAAAGTTGTGTAAATGCGGCTAAGCCTATTTTTTACCATAGCAGCTATATTTGTTTAGATTTGAAATATAGCAGTATAGTGAATTTGTTGCCAATTTAGAGAAACTAAACTTCGCAACAACAAAGTGGCATCTTCTTTTATTATTCCGCATTAAATTATGATTAATCCATTCTGGAATTATCATTTAAGTTATTAAATTATCCCATATATTGATTCAGCATAGCATCCACAACAAATTAAGTCAGTTTCTACGACTTCAGTGCTTTTTGCCGAGTGAGAGGAAAAGTAAACTTTCAGTTTTGTGCACCGAAAAATCTGCCTTCTTGTACGCCGGCCAAATTGTTTGTTTTTGCGTAGAAACTGCAATTTTAATTGAAAAAAAATAATTGTTTTAACTGTATTTGGTGTTTTGTACGTTTTCGATGTCTTTCAATTTTTAATATAGATATTTTTAGTTTTTATGTATTTTTCTTTGTCGTGAACTGAGAACTGAATTAATTGAATGAGAAATATGCCTGTAATGAAATAACTTTAAATGAAAGGTAGGAAAAATGCGTATAATTTAATATACCGTACAAGGAAGTCATGTGATGTACACATCAGATTTTTTTTCTTTTTAATTTTTTGTAAAATTTCGAAAGTGTTCGCGAAGTTCGGAATCATGGCTTGTTACTTTTCTTGCCTTTGTCCATATTATTCATAGAGCCAAACTAAAAACTAAACTAGCACGAATAAACTAGAAAAAAAACTAGCAGAAATAACATTATTACAATTTAGAACTAAATTCATAATAACATTCAGAAATGATGCTAATAATATAAATACCGAGCCGATGCCACCTATAAAAAATATCTACATTACTATAATACTAAATTTTTATAGACTAAAATACGTTTACTTTTTTTGTTTTTTCCAGTCCACTTAAACGGGAAGTGCCGTGCCAGAATAAGATTTTACAAGCAAATTATGCTATAAAATGATATTTCGGGAAGAACAAATGAAAAAATATCAATTTTATAAATAACGGCAAACGATACAAGTGGGAAAATTATTGCTTGTCGAAATGTAAATCAAGGTTTTATTGCTATGTATTCAATACTTTTAATTTTCATTACTATGTTTCAAAATTTAAAAACATAGACGTAGATGGGATCTTGATCTTGACTTTATGGCTGCGATCTGCTCTCTTTAGCAAAACGTCAAAGTTGACTACAAGTAAGAATATTTGTCAAATTGCAATATATTCAATTTAGATAGAATTCCGAGTGTAAATCAGAAATTTCAAGCAATTATTAGCGTCGACTAAACATATTTTTTATTAATTACAATAAAAATTCTAACTCTTAGATGGATTATAAAATTATGTTTTTGAGAACTACGAATTCGTGAAGACCTCTACAAATAACTATTACATTTAAACAAGAACTTGGATTACAGTATAAGGTATTTATCCCGCCTTCTTAGCAATTCTTCGTGGTGTAGTGGTCAGCAGGCTCGGCGCGCGTTCGAAAGGTCCGTGGTTCGAGTCCGGGGAAGGCATTGCTCATTTTTCATCTCTCCTGCTTTCGAAAAATACCTAATGTCTCTACACCAGTAACAGCAGAAGAACCAGCTGTAAATAATGCATTCTACCACGCAATTGAATTAACTATCTTCGAGCCGTAGGCTTTATGAAATCATTCAAAACCAGCTAGCAGCTGACTCCATCCACTTGAAACATCAGTATTTTGTATCATAGGACAGCCGATTTTTATTTCAGTCTAAACAAAATCCAAATTTCTTAAAAACGTCCAAATCTTGGAATGCATGATATAATATACTGGCCACCTACATTGTGGTTTAACGTATACATACTAATTTGTTGGTTACGCTTTTCTGGTGACCTCTGTTTAGTTTCACCCCAGCTATTGGATGGCTTAACAGGCCGCAGATTTATTAGTTTATTCTCTAACAGCCCTACAACGGAAAAGCAGAAGCACAACATCCGAAAGTCAGGGTGCGTTACGGTAATATGTAAAACCAGCTCAATCCATTGCAAAACTCAAAGCATGCAAGAATTACCAGAATTTTCAGGTTTTAATCGTTTGGCCACTTTTCAACCATGATAACGAATGGCAATATTTTACGGAAAATAATGATGTTCTAGAAAGAATTTATTTTACAGCAACGCTAAAGGCTACGGGGCAAAATAATGCGGAGGTTAAATGTGGCGTGTCCAAAAAGGATTCTCGGCTAAATTTGATTTATCTGAAGTTGTAACAGTTTACCTTGTTCATTATTATTGGAATCGTGAATGACATTGTGATATGCTTTAGTAAATAACTAAATTCCAAGATTAATTTTGTCTGTAAATCCTAAGCTAAATTACATGAGTTGATTTATTTACAAAGAATAAGCTTAACAAATCTCAGTTTTAAAATTTGAAGTTGAAATTCTTTTGCGAAACACATAAAGTTGAAAGAATTATAATTATTGTTCATAAAAGCTTTTATTTTTATGTATTAAATAGGAAAGTAAATGAAACAGTTTCGATTTATTTTACAGAAAATAAAAACCACTACGAATAGAGAATGGAATGGAATTTCTAATCATGTAAAGAAGACATTTGTTACGACATTTGTTATAAAGATTTTTATAACAAATATTTATAATAAATGAAGAACGACATTTGTTATAAACTGGATGTAAAAGAAAAAATAAAAGCTATATCTACTCAGTCGGGATTATTCGCAATACAATTTAGCGCCGGGAGGGAATATAAAGCATGCACTGCTTTGCATCTTTTTGTGCGATTTGATGGCCTAAGGTAAAAATGCATGCTTGAAATTCTTTTTCAGTTCTTAGATTAGATTCACTCAAGTTTCTAGGTAGAAAGTTCTCTTTGAAAGTTAAAATTAATCGAAATGAAGCTTGTCTTTATTAATTTCTTAAATATTTGTGTTTTGCTCTTTAAAAATAAAGCGAAAATTATTGACATTAAAAGGATAATACATTTTTTTTCAGAGCAAATGTGCTGCGCTGCATTTAGTCATGTTGGAATGTTCGTGAATAATTAATACAATAAATAAATTACATGTTCGTGTCAAACAACATTAAAATTACATTGAGAAGCACAGCTCCCATATTTCTAATTGTCTCTCATGTTTGAGTTTCCAATATTACGATTCAAAAGCGATGAAATAAAAATGTACTTGTCGAGGAAAGGTAGTCTTACATAAGATGCTTTACATATAAAATTGGCAATTTTAATATTTTGTGTGTGTGTGTGTGCGTGTGTGCGTGTGTGCGTGCGTGCGTGTGTGTGTGTGTGTGTCTTTCGTTCGTGTTGCGAGTAAGCTAATAGACCTAGGGCCACGAAATTTGGTACATAGGTATATGTACACAAGAGCCAGTGCACCTCGAAGCGATTTTTTCGTAATTCGAATTAGAATATTTTTTATTTTATGTTTTGTGACCAAATGGCGTCATTTTGAGACATAATGGGCTACAGGAAAGCGAGATTTCACTCTATACATTTCATTTTTACATCGTCGTGAAGCGTAGAAACTTAGCTATTTTACGAACTTAAAATAAATTTCGTATTTTAATAAATCGATTAAATACGAATTTATTTAGGAAGGTGAGCTTAACACCTTTTCTACATGACTACTACATATCTACTACATACTTCTTTCTGAGCTACATGAGCTCTCAAAGCAGTTAATTTATGTATATGCACTCATGCGGCAAGAAAATCCATTTATTTCTCTTTCTGCGTACTGTATATGATTTTACCATGAAAGGAGGATTTCTATGTACTTTCGGCAGCTGCGTTTTGAGCTGTTAATAATTTATTCTCTTTAATTTGACATTTTCTCCTGAGTGTTTCAGGTCTAGAACGCTATACTGATAAATGGCATTCACTCCACAGCTGCAGCACTTTAACCCATTATTACTGCTCCTTTGAATCTTGAGTCTAAACGCTTTATCACCTCTACCAACGCTCCCTGAATCAAGGTTACTGATAGCCTTTACAGGAGAAAGATCTCTTCATCTGGGTTTCTATGCAGTATTTACATGCATGGCCCACACGAAGGCAGTCTTCAAATATTTGTGTCCGCTACTCGGAGTTCTTTTTGTATATCAGTATCCCTAATAGAGTGTACAAAGTGTTAGAGATCTATGTGTCTTTAATTTCTTAACCGCAATCTGGAAGTCCATTTTTCGAAAGTCTATCACGTTCTCTCAAAACTTCTTGTGGCCGAATTTTAAGCGCCAGTCGGGGATTTCTTTGACACGTTTTCTTCGAATCTCAGATCTCAAGCATTTATTGAGGCATCAGCATCCTTTAGACTTTCGGCTGAAATCATCTTCAAAATATTTTTTCTTTGTAAAGCAGCTGAAGACGGTCGTCCATTGATTTTCCTAAGAAATTATCTCATATTGCGTTTAGTGTACATTCGACAATGATTTTCCACCATAAGCTTTATTTTACACCATCCCCAGCATTATTACTGTACGAGATGACAGCCGGTATGCTAGTGATATGAAGATGAGCTGTAGCGTCAGACACGGAAATATTAACCGGAATGCAGTTTACAGTTGGAACATATTCCAGAAATTTCTTATTGAATCAAGAAAATACAAATCTTGTCTTTCGTTAACTTCAAAAATTTATTGTGAACTTGGCCATGTTACTTACACTCTGTAAAACGTGTTCAAAATTTTCGTCGATTGCAGATACTTTCTCATTCATAGCATTCACAATTTTGTCTTAGCAGTGAAAGTTCTTTCTTTTATTTCAGTAATATTTGTTGCTATCCTGTTCTATATTTCAGATTGGGAATACGAGTTATTCTCTTTCCTTTCTATTGCAGTCGCTTCCGTGGAGTTTTCATATCCGTCTTCCTTCAAATCAATTACATTCGATACTGTTTTATTCCTCATATTAACAGCATTTGCTTAAACTGTGCTTTTTATTCCAAATGCCACGTTCCTCATATCAGCGGCATCAGCTGCTGATCTTTCCAAATGACAGAAACCTTTTCCATAATAAATTTCAGCTACTCTTTCATCCTCCTGGTCTCGGTTCTGCATCTTTTTAAGAAAATTTTAAAGAGGTTCGGCTTTTCCTTGTTTTTTTAAAAGGAAGAAGCTGAGGATGTTACTTAATAGATGGTTGACTTCTTCTGTCTAAGCGATGTTTCGTCGCATTTGTCCGACAAGCAATATTTGTTAAAAACAGATCTTTAAATTCTTCCCGTTGAACGATTTTCAAGTTCAGTTTGATTAGCATGTATTTCATTTACAATTAAGTCTTTAACTGAGCTGCAATCTTCTTCAGATGAGACGACGTCACGCTGTTCTTGTGAAAAGGAATCATGGAGTTATCTCCGTAGATATTTATCCAATCATAATGAAATAAGATACATTTCTATGATTCAATCATAATGAAATATGGTAAATTACTATTAAATTAAATTTAAGATTGCATTTTAGACATAGGCATTTTAGACGGGGAAGCAAAGCGTTGAGATATTGGTAAGGTGGAAGCGTACTTTATATCTCAGTTGGCTGGAATGAAAATGACGTAATTAACTACCAGTGGTATATATAACAAAGTTTGATGTACAAGTACAGGTAACCTATGATTGGTTAGTTAGTAACGTTACATAGAAAGATCTCGAATTTGGGAAAGCAGATGAATTTAAGGGGAGAGCACCAAATTTAGAATGTTAATTTTGATATCGCCAATTATTTTTTAAAGCAGCTATCATATTTTGCTATTTCTTATATTATTATGTATATATATATATATAAGAGAAAATCACATTATATATATATACACATATATACATGTATGTAAATGTTTTTCAAATTCTAAAACCTTTTCAAGAAAACAGATACAGGTTGACTTAATTTAATTTTTGAATTAAATTTCCGTTTTCAAATTTTCAAAAGGCTGTAAAAATTGAACCACTGGTCAGAATGACCTGAATTAGACCTCCATATATGAAGTAATCGGACGTTGTATGACAAAAGGAAACCATTCTTCAAAATTTTATCACTAGATTACGCTTTTTGCTTTACATAATATGCTAATTAAACAAAACCGCATATTACACTTTGTAAAAACACAGAGTTCACACGGCTTCCATTATTCTGTATTTGAGGAGTTGTTCATGGCTATGTTAATGAATGAAAGAACGATGACTGTTCAACCAGCAGGAAAAAAATCAATCCGCTGTAATGGCAAAAAAAGGTGAAAGTGTGGTTGCCAACGTTAAAAAGGAAAAATAGGCAAGACGAAGTATTTGATCGCATTAGAGTGAAATCAAGGAGTAAAAGTAGATGCTTCATTTAAACAAGTGTGAAAAATTTAAAAATTGTGATTTGTGAAATGATTTATAGAAACCTGTGAAATGTTTAAAAGAATCTAAAAGTTTGAAATTGTTAAAATGTTTATATATATTGATATATATCAATACTTAAAATTTATAATAAGAAATAATAGATTCTGGGAAAATACTATAAACTGAACTAAAAGTACTCTAAATTTATAAAAGTAAAATGCAAATTACAAACAAGATTTAAAAATATTGAGAAAAGTGAATTTATAAATGAAAACTAAAATATAATTATTAATATTATAACTATTTAAAATTTAATTATTCATATGTCAGTGCTCCAAATCGATTTCGGAAAGGGTAATAATTTAAAACATTAAAGCCTGAAATACTAAGTACTTAATTCCCGTTTCGTTCCACTTGATATTTTAAGCAAAATTACTAAAAGAAAAGAAAAAGGGTGAAGAAATAATTACTATTTCTAGACTGCATTTATATTCAGTCTTCAAATGTCAATCAACTACCTCGATGTTAAAAATCAGCCTCAACAACATAAACAAAATTTCATAGGGCAAAATAAAAACTAAAATTAGAAAATGGAAAAATGCAAATAAAAGCTAATTTAAAGCATAGTTTTAAACACGTCTATATATTGTGAAATTACTACAGTCAATTTGACTGAAAATTTAAACTTACACAATTTTTTTAACGTAACATATTTGCCAAATGACTAAAGGTCTAGAAGACATTTGCAGAAAAATATATAGAAAACATTAATTTTTGTTTTTAATTCCACTTGCACCTACATATTAAAATGGGAAAATGAAATATGCAGGAAACGTACTCGCAACTTAAGATAAAACTATAGGAAAGACGCACAGCGTTTTTGTACGAAACAAAAGGAAACGATAAACTTTTTGGTACCAAAATTAAAAGAGCGCTGCTATAGCTTTCGCAGGAGTCGCGTGGAACGTTGCTAGGTTGCCATTTCCCATGAAAATCATCCGAATCTTTTAAATAGTCAAATGCCACTCATTCGACTACCTTGGCATGATTTTTGTTCCAATTACATATCTGAACAAAAGTCGGGCCAAGGTAGTCGAATTGAAGACGTATCCGCGAAATTTTGCGACCAAAAGGCTGATGTAAATAGAAGGAGGAATCTTTAGGAACATGTTTATTTTTTCAAGTAGCGAAATTTAGATTTGCCAAATGTGAGTAATAGTGGTAGAATTGGAAGAGCATGTGGGTAATATAAATATATACATAATGAAACTGCTAAATTAAAATATAAATAAATTAAATTTCAATCTTAGCAAAATTTAGAAAGAAACGAAGATAGTAAGTTTAAAGTCGATAGTCATCACCCCAACAATAACAATTGTGGCTCTTGAAACTAAAGGAGCTTGGTTAGTAAAGAGCGTGCGATTTGGCTACTTTTGCTACTTTTGGTAAAAATTTGCTACTTTTGATAAACCTGTGTTACTGAAAATTTATGTCTTGCTATTTTGTGAATTTTCTGCTACCTTCATCATTTCTTTCTTACTTTTTGCTTCTTTATATTTTTTTAAAAAATAGCGTAAAATGCGTATATATTAAACTAACGTATTTAGTAAAAGTACGTCTGGGTATAATTATTATAAGGACATAATAATAAAGGACATGTTTTCTATATAATAATAATAAGATGAAGAATATAGGCTGTTCTGGCAATAAAAATCACAGCATTTGGTTTCATATCCGTTTTAGACCGAATATTATTTTTAGCTCAGTAACTGTCGTTATAAAAAGTTGTCACTATTTTGTTGTCAACAATCTTATTTTCATTCAAATCATTTCTTCATCATTTACTCTCTCAGACGTAGGGCAATCTAAAGTAAAGAGCAAAAATAACTTCTTTAGAATAGTTTACTGCAGCGAAATCTTTCATAATCGGCTTAGCAATATATTTCAACATCAAAGTTCTAAATAAATAACTTTCGAGATTTAAACCCGCATCAGTATTTCTAAAATAAATTAAAAAAGAGAAATCATGCGTAAATTAGAAAACAGAAATACTTGTTTTTCAAGTAATTAGCAAAGTCCGAGCATACCTAATTAAAAGAGGCATTTGCTGAAAATTGTATAAACTTGTTCATTACATACTTTTTATTTTTAATATTATTTTTTAGTATATAAAATATTTTTTTCAAATTTATTTTCCTAGAAACTGATAGCTTATCTAAGATTTATTACTCTAAATTATGTTTCAGGCTAAAACTCTTTTTCCCGTTTCCCTTCTTTTTTTCTGATTAAAACGTTCCAATTTTTACTAAATGATCATTACTAAAAATTAACTAAAATTGCTTAATAATTACTTAATGAAGTCTTGAGACGTAATTAAGTAATAATACAATGAAAGCGATTCACGACAGATAATAGATTGCAAAATGAGCCCTTTTCCATTATAAATGAGATCAATTCGCATCTTTTGCGATTTTGGATGGCATCAAAGCCACAGTGTCTAAAATGTTTTGCAGTTGCCTTTGTAAAGAATACTAATTAAACTGTTATTAAAATGATATTAAAATTCATAATTAGCAATAAATGTAAATTATTCTTAGGATTTTAAATAGATCATTACCCCATAGGAAATTTAAATTATCTCTTTGTGTAATTTGATGTCGATGTATGAGACAGAACAAAGCGCATAAGGCAAAAAACTTTAAGTCATAAAAATTGCGATCAGAATTTTACCTACCGAATTCACATTATTCGTGCATACAAGTTTTGATTAAATATATCAATTCATTTTAGAAATATAAAGTTTCATTTACTTTTTTACTTCAGTCTTCAAAATTAGTTTCGGTTACAATTTCTCATATGACTTTGAAATGTATTTCATTACTATAAATTTTTAAATTGAGTAAATAAAATACTTTCGAATACCATGTTTATCTGCAGACAGCTTATAATCTTAGAGATGCTGCTGCACATAGAGGTACAGTGATGGAAATAGAATTCCTAACACCAGCAGGAGATATACTAGATAAACGAAATTTGGGAGTCGAATTTGCACATCAGTAAGACAGCATATATTCAGATTTTATGCTAAACAAATTAATATGGCGCTAGTAACGCCACTGTACACATGCAACTCCCATTTGCAATGAGATTTGAGTCAACAAAGCCCTTAGAAGACGAAGAAGTCATTATCAGCAGCTTACTGAATTTGAACGAGGCTGTGCCTTAGAGCTATGAAAACTCGGATTTTCTTTTTGGGATATTCCAGAAAGACTTGGCAGGGATGCATTCACTGTGTGATCATGTTGGCAGTAGTGGTCCCGCCAAGGTCTGGCCGTACACGTACCAGTACTCAAAGAAAAGACCATCGTATTTGCCACATGTCCGGCGCTGCAGTAGACGTTCAAGCTTTCGTAAGTAGCACAATCATACAGTGAATTGTAACAAATGGATTACTTCAGGTATAAGGTTCCATTAACTTTATTAACCATTTTTTTACGTTTTGGATCTGTACTATCACTTCTCCCTCTCTGGTTTCCCGCCAGAATGCAAATTTAGTTCACGTGTACTCATTGTTAGTTTTATGAGATTGTAAGACAGAACGTGTTCTGCATCAAGTGGCCACGTTACTAGGTTGCTGTTTTATATAAAAGTTCTTGTCTTCCGCCTTTCATTATAGTTGACGATAGCTAAAATCCACGTCGGTGAAGTTCTGAGCCAACATCACATTAAATGATTCTGTGTAGCCTTTGGCTATTATTTAATCTAAATTTAATCTTTACATTTGACCTAGCGTACGTTTCTAGTCACGAATTCTGACGGAGTTGTAAGCACAAGGTGTGCCTTCCTTTCATCTTACTTAGTTTTAAATAAAGGCTTTTTACCTCCATTCTAAGTTTCAGTTCTTACTGTAGACTTAGTGTCAAGTCACTTAATGTCTACCAATAGTTTAGACACTTTGGATGATTCCCAAGAAACTGAAACTGCACAGAGGGACAGCTCTGAGCCAGCTACCTACTATCAGTTACACCATTAACTCCAAATCACCGCCATCTGCGACTTCGGTGGTGTGAAGCTAGAGCTCACTGGAGGGTGGAGTACAGATCTACTGAATTCTGAGCTGTTTCTTATATACCATTTAATTCGATGTCAATGATGGCCGTATGATGTTAGACGGAGGCCAGGGTAGCTTCTGAATCCAAGCTGTCGGCGGCGTAGACACCCAGAAATTTATGGCCTGAGAAGGAATTAGGAAATTCCTATAACAACAGGAACACTATTTTTGTTATTTCACTCCCCTTGACAGCAAATCAGTACTTCAGACTGATGATTGCAGTGGTTGTGCTGTGTGCCAGCAATATTCCAAGGGACATTTTGACGTAATAAATGCTCTTCCTCATACCGCTGCTATGACCTTACTGGCTCTACAGAGTACCGATTATCTTGCATTTGCCTGCGAAATGACCCAACCTTTCTCCCATCAGGCACGTATAGAAGTTGACTGGACGACAAATCCAGCGTCCTTCCCGATCAGCACGAATCATTGGTGATTTGACTGACCAAATGCAACAGGTATGGAACACCATCCCACAAAATGACATATGGCATCCGCACGTCAGAATACATTCTGGTTTGCATGATTTCATTCAACATCGTAGCGACTACAACGGTCATTAATGTACAGTCTTTTCGCATTTGAAACGGCTCGTCACGTGTGTATTTTAATCTGTGACCTTAAAACATTAGTCAAATAAATATATTATCTAGGCAAATACTTCGCGTACATTTCCTTCCGCCAAACTGTTTTCTTCTTGGTGCTGGAATTTCATTTTCCATCAGCGTATAAATTTGACTCCCCCACAGTTCTTTAACCAAACAGATATATTATTTGGCAATTTCGCAAACATAGTTACTGTTGTACTCAAATACCTTCTTTCGTTTAGGGTGATTGAATTATAATAGAAGATATAATATAATATTTATCCATGTAATAAAATGACGTAACATAGGCGAATATTAATATCACTAAAAATAAAATTTTGTTCTGAAGAAAAATTACAAGCTTAGGAGAAAATACAGTTTTCCTCATACAAATAGCTTCCTCAAACTAATCTACCATATACAGTTAACCTGCATATGGTAGATTAGTTTTAAAGGCATAATTTTAGTATAAGTGAGATAACTGAGAAATCTAGGGAACAGCAGTAACGGTAACTGTTAACATAAATCAGTTGTAAACAGATTTCATGGTTAATGAATGGTCTTACTTAATAAGGGGAAAGTGTCACATTAAAATAAAATAAACAATTAGTAGCGTAAATTATCTTCACTACAACAAGCGACAACAAAAACATTTTAGTTTCTCTACCAAATTTGGATGCTGTAAAAAAGGAATCATTGGAAATATGCATAAACACTTAGTTGTCTTCGTTGATAAAAGAAAAGACTCAGATTCTGCTTTCACACTGAATTAAAAATCTCTATTTTCTGCTTGAATATGAGCCCATCTGTAACGGTTTTGCTGTGTTGTCCATATAGTATTTAATTTTATGATTTTTTAAATAGGTTATATTACTAAACTACTGTTGGGAGGACCAGCATTCTTAAAGCTGCTTTGCATAGAACATTATCTTGCAAAGAGACTGACTTCAATAGTTTAAATTATTTAGTTATTATCTGTAATAAGGATCAAGTGTCTTTCCACCTCAGAAAATTGTAAACTACCTTTGAGCACTTGAATCACAAGTGATTATTGCTAAAATATATAGAGGAAAATAGCAAATTTCGGGCGAAGATATACAGAAAATAGCATTACGTAATAAATATTAATTGTTATATTTCTTTAAAAGAGGGAAGAAAGTGTATAATTACTGGTCACAGAGAATAGGAAAATTGAATAAAGTTCTGTACACAGAAATACGGAATATTTAGCTATTTGTGATTCAAATGTATTAAAAAAGGAATACCTTTGAAAATTATGTATAACGTAGCTTCTTGCAACAAAATATGCCTTATAGTACTTACCAAAATATATCTTACAAAATGGCGTTTGCAAAATCAAGCGGAGTTACTACTTTCTGTACGTCGATTTCTGATGTCAGCACAAATCGCATTGCACAAGGACTATTTCTGCATATAATTAAATCTATGGAAAGTTTAGTCTGTACAAGCATAAGTAAGTTTGGAGAACTGAACTGTTTTATTTAAAGAAACAAAAATTCTAAGAAATGTGAAAAACTACTCCTACAAATGTTTCACGAAGAACTGACACTTAAGTTCGAAAAAAAAAAAAAAAAAAAAAGAAGAAGATTCATGTAAAATTATTAGATTTTTTGTAGCAAAAAATGTCAAGAATTAGTTATTCTAGCGCCAGGATTATATCTACGGATTTCCCAATTATTAGCTAATCATATTAGCCACTTACATACAGCAGCAGACACGAGGATACTGTAATTCTGTATCCCTATTTAAAGCTCGACTGAGGAAAGGCGCAATAACTATCTGTCAAGTCCTGCTGGCGATCAGTTGTAGACTGGAATAATTATATTTTATTTGCAGAGCCACTATAAAGATCATTAGGTTTTATCGAGGAAGGAGCATGAAAAATCAAGTGTGAGAATTCGAGCCACATAAATTTTAATGACCAGTTGGATGTGCTAACAACTCGAGAGCATGCGCATAAAATGGGATGCACAGAATACCTCTTGACCACGATAAAATTCGTGACCTGATGTTACTCTCAGACCACTAAAGTACATAAAAAGTAGATCAATGACATTTTGTCATCTCTCTGACAGCTATGAAAATCATTTTAAAAATATTAGGATTTTATTTGTAAAGAAATTATTGAGGTACTATTTGATATTCTTAAAAAAGGTGAACCGCAGATTGTTCACAGAATTTTGAAGCGACCTGTAGAGATCAAAATTCGACAGGGGGATATCTAATGGATACGAAAGGTGACACAAAACATCTAAACCGTATTCAGTAAGTTTTTGCTTAATTTTCATCGAAATGTCGGACCAAGAATTGTCATATTGAACGAGAGTAGCTAGAAAATTGGTCACTCCTGAGCCCTTTGCTTCTATTTCTTCTTTTAAAATCGTCATTTGGGAACAGGTTGTTCGTTATTTATTTCCTAATTTGCGGCAGCAATTCTTAGTTTGCAATTCTTTCATAGTCCCATCATACATAAAGCATTACTTTTTTGGGATGCAACCCATTCTGGGATGGTACTAAATGAAGATCTCCTGGCTTAACCTATGATGATTTTCTCGTAACATTATTGTATAGCACCCACTTTTCATCTCAGGTAATGAGCCGTTTAAAAAAAGGTAGTTTCTTTATTTTTTTCGGCAAGGAATCGCAATACAAACAAGCATAGTCCGCAGTGTTTAAGTATGAAGTAGCCGTGCACCATAGCAGCGTATACCAGATCTTCAAACTATCATGTAATGTACTTTTGGAAAATCTAATTGATAGTTTCTGTACTGTATAACGTGTATTTTCAGTGATAGCTCCTTTTAATAGGAGCTTATTTACACTGGACGGCCATTCAAGAAGAACGTCATCTTCGAAGCTGAAATTTCGAATATTAAACTTCTGAAACAGTGTTCAATCTGCGTCATTAGAAACAGAACTTAGACCATACGTAGCAAACTTTTACAAGCAGTCTGACTAACATTTCTCTCTTTTTTAAAAATGAAAGAACATAACATAATGAAAATGAACTTCTGGGTTCTTCATTCTTAGCCCAATACTGGGACAAATTACACAACATTACATGCAGGAATTAATTAATATGAACAGAAAATATCACATTTAAATATCCCATCCCTACTTATCAGCAGTAATAAAATAATTAGAAGAAAATGCCCTTCGATTTGAAAAACGGCAGAACTTTCCGAACGACCCAATACTTGCGTAAACATATGCTTGATGCCACTTTATTTTCCAGTCAGTAATTCCGAGTTTTAAAACCACGAAACACTGTTAGTTTGCTCCTGATTCGGATTTCGGTATTTGAATGAAGCAAATCCATTAACACTTCGCATGAAGTAATAATGGATTTTCTCAAGGACAGGGAATATATATTGACCAAGTTCTGTCAGTTCCCACAAGCATCCATAAGAAGAGTGAACGTGATTAAGTGCAGTATACAGTTCAATATAGTCCAATATAATATATA
>KK112518.1:376489-390144 GCA_000611955.2 Stegodyphus mimosarum | reverse complement strand
TACATATATATATATATATATATATATATATTTCAATATAGTACATTTTAATTCATTCTTCCGCCTTCTTAGCATACCTTCGTGGCGGTCAGCACTCTCAGAGTGTATTCGAGAAGTCCGTGGTTCGAGTCCCTGCGAGGGCATTGCTTAACTCACCTGCTTCTAAAATACCTAATGTGGCCCCCGAACAAAAATGATGATTGACGATGATTCCCCAACCACTAGGATTTGGCTATTGGGTCCTCTAATTGGGCTTCTAAAATACCTAATGTCTCTACAACTTCATAAACTTTTCCACAAATTAACTCAAAACCGATGCATCGCTCCTATTTGTATGCTCTTCAGGAGTGAAATATAATTTTCAGCATTTATTGCTGAATTTCGAGAAGTGATGAAATATGACTTAAACAGTAAACTGAAAACATTAAGTCTCTGCTACAGAAGCTATCTAAGATGTTCTGTTATTGACAAATCAAAGTCTACCAATGTAGAAGTAATAAAATATCTGCATCCTATTAATGCATCATGCATGTTACCATGATTAAGTTTACATGTTAAATCGCTTTTGAAGTCGTTAAGACGTCTGGAGAATCGTGATACGCAGAAGGAAAAAGGTAGGTCATTAAAAATGCAAGGCAGCATTTTTTTAAAGCTCCCTTTTTAATTGTATGGGCAAAAGGAGATGATGCAGCGTTTTCTCCAAGTTTCAGTTCTTTTATAATGATTTCTCTAATTCCTTACGTGCCGAGAATATTATTAATTCCAAACGTTCTATTGAATGCGATGGGATAAATCTTTTTTAATGCAAAAGATTGATAGTCATTATTGCTTACTTTTTAAACACCTAATTACGTTTTCCACCTTTACGAAATTGTGTGCGTTATGAATTTCATTGCGTATAGTTAATTATGAAGCAGCCAAATACAAGGACTTTTACGTCAATGGAAACAACAGATTGGATTTTGGCTAAAATAAACTAGAAGTGATCCTTCTAAACAGATTTTCGTGCAAAAATATGTATTATTATATAATCCAAAAATTCTCACATTTGGTATTTAGAACTCCTGTATGCATAACTAATCATGACTGAGTACTAGATATTTAATTTTGATTGTATATAATAAACCGGTAGTGGTACTTTGCGTGAAACGCTTAATAGATTTTCGTACAAAAATATATTTCTATAATAGACTATTTCTACTTCATCTGAACATCATATTTATTTATACTAGCTATAGAAATGAATGCTTTTTATAACAGCTTTCATTTGTAGAACTTCAAACTTGTCGTTAATGCAGCATGTTATTAACGAATGCACTTGTTTTTCTCGTCTACTGTAGACGAGGATAAGAGCAAGAAGAAGAAGGATACGAAAAGGGAAGAAGACGAGACACAGAACCAAACAACATATGCACGATAGTCACTAGCAGGATGCAATTACAAAACCTAATGAGCATTTCTTATATATCGCGGGAATATATGTCCAGATTAAAATAAATTTAATAAAGTAGAATTTTTAATCAAAAGAAGTAAAGGGCAACTATTTTATTATGTAGATATAAATTAAACTGATTTTCACACATTGCCAATTATACCTGATGATATATAATATAAAATATGTTTCAAAATTTCATACAACAGACCTTTCTATTTATTGGAAAAACAGATTAGATTTTCTTTACAAAACCGTCAAAAGTAAGTGATACTTTAATTAAAGCTCGTTGCTGTTTAAAGCATGGAATTGGAGAAGGTTCATGTGTTAGCCTCATCAGATTTTTTTTATTCTGAAAAAATGTTATTTAAGTTTATTTTGTAGTCTTTTATAAATTTTTCAGATTTTTATTGCTTTTACCATCGTGAAACCTCCTGCAAAGTGCTTTATTTATAAAGTAATACTGTGCGAATAACACATGTATGTATAGTATATATACAGAGTATATATACGTGTAATTATATATACATATGTAATAATAATAAATATTACAGTTTCTTACGAAGTTATACTTAAACAATTTTAGAACGCTGTACTTAGGTGACGCACGGGATTACACTACACAAGAATAAACAAATATTTTTAGGCAGTGTGGCTTTTTTTTCTTTATCTTAAATACTTGCAACTATGAAAGAAGTTAAACAGTTTCCATATTTAATGTATTTAAATACATTTTACTTAGTCGCAAATAAATTTTTAAAATATTTGAATGTTGGCAGATTTTATATTACGCCCAAAGTGATTTTTTTAAACATTTCGCGTACTACTTTTATTTATTAAATATCATGTGCTTTGCGACTTAAGCCATAAAATTCAATTTACAGCACTATCACAAAATAATTTCAAAAGAGCATATCTTTAGAATTTCCGATGCACAGTCTCGCCCCCAGGAGATATTTTTTTTTTCCGTAAAGTGTTGCCATTACTCTCTTTGAAATCGTCGACTATGTCAATCAAAAATTCGTTTAAAGTTTTCCAAAATATGAAATAGATAATAAAACAAATTCCAAATTCGGGCTTCCAGATGCCTCTATTCAAGTGGAGAATGCGATAATTTTCGGCGGCAACAATTTGAAAAGTGATACGCCGTTTATAGTGATTTAACGCAAAATGTCAAAACGAAATGAATAGCCTTCTGGGCTAACGCCCTTTCGGCTAAAAATTCTGAAATTGGTTGCATTCACTTAATAAATTTCCTCAGTAATTTTATAGTAGTGATTAAAAAATTTCATTTATAGCGAAAAAAGAAAAAACAATTTCCGTTTAGATAGATAAACAGCTGGATTAATAACCAAAATCCATTTTCACATGTTTTTGTCAAAATTACGTTTCTAAAATCTCTTTTTCCAGACATAACTACATTTACAATTCCGTCTATTAATGTTACAACTCTAAGGCAGGGTTTAAGTATAAATTTAAACCCAAAAACATAAGTAGTGGTCTTCACTAGCAATGTTAAAAGTTTTATTTGACTGTGGGATTTGATTGAATTACTTGGATTATGGCAGATCTAGCAATGAATATCTACTTAAGAGGTGAGATGCCTTTGTGGAAAACTGTCTAAGGGGAACTGACTCCTACCTTTGGTATACACCGGTGAAATCATGAACCTTCCAGCGCAGATATTCCATTTGCCCGGATTTGAATCTGGTACCAACCACGAGTGATCATGGTCTTAACCCTCGGCTACTAGTGCATTGCCATTCGACCGAAGATAAAGGCAATATACTTTTTAATATATAGCTAGTGATTTTTTTACTTTTAACTTATGCATACGCGTATGATATATACCAGGGATGTTGGCAAGAAAATTAAATTCTAATGTAAGGCTTTTCTCCCTCCTTCTTCGCATGCCTTCGTGGTGTAGTGCTCAGCACTACACCACGAACGCGTAACCGAGACGTTACCGAGAGCGTAACCGAGAGGTATCCGAATCGACGCGTAACCGAGAGGTCCGTGGTTCGATTGCCGGCGAAGGCGTTGCTCATTTTTCACATCTCCGGCTTCTCAATTACCTAATGTCTCTACATAATTATTATTATAAAAATAATCGGTCAGTTTATCACAGCTTTAACATGAAAAATAATAACGGTCATATACATCTACAGCAAGGATAGACATAATGAGATAACATCTTAAAAATTACTCAACCGAATGATTAAATACGAACTGAAATATTAGATGCATTTTGTTTTTTTCCACATCAAATTACAACTGTCTTGTAATATTTTACAATTTCTTTCAGTATGCGCAACAATTGTTGGAACGATTCAACGTACGTGATTAAATGGATCATTGCCGAAGGATAAATCTTTGCCACTGTTCCTATATTGACTCTGATTTTCAAAATTAGTAACTGCAATAAATCATGTAAACGTAGTTATTGGTCTTGTGTTCTTTTATTGAAAGGATTAGGGTACGACACACAAGCATTGTTTGAAATTAGTCTACGCATACTATAATTTAAAATATCCAATTATTAGTTGTTAGTCACTTTGCCCTAGCCCGATACTTCAAATGATAATTAAATTTAAAAAATAAAAACGATTGTTTAAACGATAAAACGAAAACGAAACGGTCAGAGCTGCGTGCTAAATGTTTAATACAACAAATAGTCGTAAAGGTATATGAACCAAAGTTTGATTATGTCTAGTAGAGCTTTTAGGTTATTTCGATGCTGGAGAAGTGAGAAATGAGCAATGCCCTTACCGGGACTAGAACCATGGACCTCCCGAATACGCGCCGAGCTTGCTGACCACTACACCACGAAAGCATGCCAAGAAGGCAGGGCAAATACCTTATATACTTTCCCTCTTGAAGGGCGACTGGGGATTAGGGGACGCAATCACCAAATCCTGGTGGTGAAGAATCCTCATCCACCAATCTTTTAGTTCCGGCGCCACTGTAGAGATGTTAGGTTATTTCGATGCTGGAGAAGTGAGCAATGACCACTGCCCTCGCCGAGACTTGAACCACGGACCTCTCGAATATGCGTCGAGCGTGCTGATCACTACACCACGAAGGCATGCCAAGAAGGCGAGAGAAATACCTTATAGTCTGACCTAACATGAAAGATTTTGCGGAGTCACCAGATGGGTTTATTATAGGTACCTGAAGAAGATTTCTAGCATGGAACAGTGTTTAAAAAGTTAATATAGCTCTGAATGAAAAATGTTAATATATTAAAAAATCCTTAACTATTATTATTTATACTAAAATTTGAGATAAAATTACGCGCGGTCTTTCAAGTGTGAATACGGATATACACAAAAGAGTTTTTCTCTTTAGTTTTAAAAATCAAAGACCAAATTAACAGAAAGGATACAGGAGCATTCAAATAAAAGTTATGAAATAATTTAATTATAAAAAAACTTTTTTTTCTTTTAAAAAATAATTTAAAATATGCATCCAAAATAAAAACTAATTGCTTAAATCCTGAAAACGAAGAACATGAATATTATACAAGTTCTTTTACTAAAAAGTGAGCTTAGCTTTTAGCATCTTGTTTTTATATAGAAAGCATATCTAATGCTTCTATGCATTCACTTCTATAAAGTCATGGGAGTTTTTTGGTATTTTTTTTTGCGAATCAAACTTGAAGTTTTAGAAAAGTGAATGAATCTTGTATTCCCAAGAAAAAAGAATAATTTAAAACATGCTTTTTCCTTAACTATTCTGTAGAACATGTTTTAGTCTTTGAGATGAAATTCACCCTGAAATCCGCGTCAGGAAAGCAAATCACGGTCTTTCAAAGTAAAAACTCCAGAACAACTTACGATTTTTATTCCCGGCTGTTTGACTTCGCACTCTCCGTAGAATGTTTTTCTTCCCTACTTCTTTCACATTTTTCTCCTTTCCCTTCGTTTTACAAGCACAATCAAGGTATCCAGTCGCAAGTAAAAACCTTTCTACGCCGCATTTGAAGACTTCTGTTCCAGAATGCAGTAAATGTTTTTCGGAATGTTGTGCAAGGAAGTGGGCTTCAATTTTTTTCCTGCAGAAATAAAATAAAGCGAGAGAAAAAGGTATGCTTTAGTCAGGAAATAGTTTCGCACATTTTTCTTCTTCCAAAATAGACTTCGAACCCATAATGTAACAGACGTTGTCCCGAATTTTGAAATTGCACTTTTCTGTCGGATTCTTAAAAAATCCACTTTGAGTTCTAGGGTGTTTTTTCGGATGCATTCTATTTAAATTTTGTTCTAAGGCTTTTAGCCCATGAGCAATGGATTTTTCCTTTCAAAATGTCTTCACTGACATTTAAAAGCACGCTCGTATAATGCAGTAACCATGTTTTCTTTAACAGACTTGTTTCTTCTAACAAAAGTTTATTTTTATATCTACTTAATCATTTACAAAAACAGATATTAAGTAATGAATTTATTGATATCTTATAAAAACATAATTTCAAAATTCACTATTTGGCTAATTTTTTTTACTTAATTGTGAAAAAGAACATTTTGTTTCTTGTTCACAAAATCTGTAACTTATTATACAGCATTAAATTCCTTTACCACTTCTTCCGTACAACACTAGAATTCGTGAATAAAAATTATATTTAAATGCTAGTTATAACCTTAAAAATCTTATTCTGTGCTTCAGCTTTGTCATAAAAATTCATTGTTCCTGAAGTGCAAATGAAACACTTTTCATCTATTAACAATATATTTCGAGATAAAACTGTATGGAGTTTAAATTAAGCTGAACAGTTCGTTTGAGCGCAAAAAAAATTAATTTTGCAAGCATCTGTAACGAGTGTCAAGGTACAGGGCAAGAATATATGATTCCTTCATTTCGAAAAGGCTATATTTTCACACGTATTACGCGTACGCACTTGAAAAATATACGAAAAGAACCACAAACTCACCAAGTTCGTTTCGGTATTACTCGAAGTTTCCCGGATTAGTGGAACGTTGCTCCATCGCTGAATAACAACTTGGTGGCGAAATCTTCGTTCCCTGATACTTCCTGCATGTTGAAGCAAAAATCTAGTAGACGGGAGTAATCTTCCGGCTTTAATTGTTGCAGGAGATACACATGGTATGGTTTGAAATGCAACTGTTGAAACAAAATCTTCCACATAGTTTTTTGCGGTATTCCGAACATCTGGTCAATTGACAGGACAAACATCTGGACATCAATGCTACAAAATATATAGAATGAGCTCGATTATCGTCTGGACGTGTGTCACGTCACCAAAGGAGCACACACTGAGTATTTGTAGAGTGATTTCAAAAGCCAGAAATAAAATATGTTTATCTTCCACGCGCCAGCTTGTTGCCATTCAATAAAGCCTAAGATACTTTCAAATTTAATCTGGAATGTTACTGAACAATAAACTGCGCGACTTAAAAGCAGTAAACGTATTTCTTAAAAATACTTTTCTGCTCTTTAACATGATTGGGTTAAATAAACATGTAATAAAAAGAGATATCTAATTAAAAAATATTCAGATTTGTATTCAACTACACTAGCTAGCCTCATGAAATATAACTTTTTATAATATGATAACTAATTTAGGCGCCTGACAGCGAGAGCCGCTGGTTTTTAAAGAAATAATGAAGCGAATATAAAGAATACAAAAATATGTATGGTAACTTCTAACACTCGATCGGGAACTCAAATCACTTGATCGAATATGCTGTTTTTAAATCTTTTGTGATTTTGCTGTTGAATTGAATTTTATAGGGCGTAAGTGCAAGGAACATGATATTTAATAAATAAAGTTAATAAATAAAAAGTTAATAATAAAATGCAGAAAAAATATTGTTAGTCATCTTACTAAGAAAACTGAATATTGATATGTTGAACTGAAAAAAACATAAAAATGTACGCCAACACTTAACACTGCATCAGAAATTCTAAACGCATGCTGCTGTGCAAATTTTAAAAATATTGTGATTTTGTTGTTGAAGTGTATGTGGCAAAAGTTCGAAAAAAAGGATGCTTGGAGAAAGGAAATTAAAAAGAATGGTTTAGCAAGAGAGATTTCAAAAGCTATCTGTCTAGTAGACTCCGAAACCCAGCGAAAGCATATGAAATCTTAACAAACCCTTTTGGAAGAACCATTAAAATCTGAAAACTTTCAGATTAAAAGGAATCGTGCATTCCATCTATTGTACCATACTGGATTTAATTGGAGCTTAGAAACAATTTTTCGTTAATATACACCATCATCGAGCTAAAATCTTCATATGTAATATCTGCTCATCCAATCTCCTTTTCCTATTGAAATTGTTATATATATATCATCTTAACTTAGTAACTAGTTGTATATAATCTGATATCGGTTATTTATTGCTAATGATGAACATAATTATATTTTAATGACAATAACATTTTACTTTTCATGAAATCACTTTAAATTGCAAATATTAATGATTATCTGCATCCTGCGTACCATAAATGATGTAATCAACAGAAAAGAAGTCCTCTACGTTTGTATAATTAAAACTCCGTTTATAAATTTTAGTAACGAATAGGTATCTAATGCTATTGCTTTCCGATTTGATTAAAAACATCTGGCAAAACTCTAAACGGCTCTTACAACGGCCAAATAATAAAATAAATTCTCTTATAACCCTAGTGACGACCTTAGTTCTAGTCTTTTGTTTCGTGTTAAGTGACTTTCGGACGTAATATTGACGGTTACTAGAGATTAGCTTCCCAACCTGATTTTAAATTTGCATATTTGTGAAGTGTGTTTGAATTAAAAAGGAGAAGCAAAGATAAAAGATATAAAAATGAATCTATACATACTTAATCTTCTTGAAACGTCATTGCTGTGAATTTAAACATAAATCTTGATTAAAATGGTGCTATGTGCGCGCCCATACCTTATATGCTAAGGTTTAATTATAAAATCAAATCAGCAAAAAATGTTGCTAACAAGAAGGCAATAAAAAGGCAAAGAAACAGTTTTTGCGTGGCTTTCTTTACAAAATTCTCCACATCTGTGTAATATTCTTTTAATGTACTAGATATTAAAAAAAGACACAGTGCCCAAAACATAATTACATAGTAAGCATAATAAGTCCATTGAGAGGAGGAATTACGCAAATGGCACCTTAGTTTTGATAATGAAACATATTTCGTGTCAGAGAATTTTTGTTTTTGAGTAATAGAAAGGTATAAAAATGAAATTCAAATATATTCTTCTAATCTTCCAGCTTCGGAATAAAGCATTAAACTTATTTTTTGCTGTGATAAAATGCTAACACTATTTCTTGAGCTCAAAATATGTTACGGAATTCTAGCTATGCAAAGAAAACATTCCCTTATATGAGCGCAGTATTTAATGCAACAAATTTTGATCGAGTAGACTTTCTTCAAATCTTTGCAGAGTCATTATTTCATTTCCAGGTAGAAACATGAAAAGTGTGCAATGCCCTCTTTTGGATTAGAGCTCTGGGCCTTCCAAATACGCATCAAACGAGGTTTCAGCTTCATTACTAAGGCATGCAACAAGCAGAAAGAAAATACCTTGTAAATCGCATTGCATAACTTATAACAATGCAAGAATTCTGATTTCTTGCTCGCGATTTGAAACGAGAGAAAAATTTTCTTTATAACTAGATTAAAAATTCTTTATGACACCGAGGATAAAATTTTGTGGCACGACAAATGAAACACTTTGTGACTGAAAACAGTTGCATGATGGAATGTTTAATAGTTAGACATAAAGAGAAACTGATAGCAGTTAAGTTCGTACAACGTTCATCTTAAAACTCTGAGATGACCAACTCGGTTGTCAAAATGTAATCGATTAAAGTAAAGTTTATTTTGCGACATAAAATATTTCTTTACTATCTTTGTATTTTAGCAAGAAATCTGACTTGTAATGTGAAGCATCTTAAGACTGTACTGTACGCCACGGAGCAGGCTTCCGTCCTAGAAATCCATGCCGAATGATGCTATTCCTTTAGATCCTTTTCAAAAGAAACACAGAAAAGAGACACAGATTTCTTAATTTTGGACTTTATCGTATACTTCGACGCTTTTAATTCTTTATAATTTCAGCGAAACTCGCAATCCCATGATTGAAGACCTTCTGGAACATGCACTTTTGTACATGTCTCGTTAAAGTTTAGAAGAAAAGAGAAACAAAAGCGTTAATAGCTCTCACGCTCAATATGTGTCACTACAGCTGATTTATTAAGTTACTCCTTGACAAGAAGACCTGCTGTGTCTTTCGTTGAGTTCAGGTCCAGCCATGGGCTAGTGCTTTATTGAATAATGACTAGAGTATTTGTGATTAGTTTCTGGATATTTGCGGCGCTCGTATCACCGCTTATTTGCTATATCTGTGCCAAAAATTAATACTTTATTGATCGGCTGTCGTTAATATTAACACAGCTTCGTTATCGCTTTTATGTTGGTATTTACAACTCACTTTGGCAAGCAATGAAACAATAAAATGTCGTTGCATAAGGGTTTTGATTCGTTATTTGCAACTAAGATTCATTTGGATCACTCAGTTAGCATTTCTGATTTTTCGATAATCAATTACGTTTTATTTATTTTGTATCGTATTAAATATTAAAAGCGTTATTAGTTATTTTATCAGAAAATAATGTTTTTTAGAAGATTCATAATGTGCGGCAATGCGTATACCTAACATGGATTTATAAGAGCGTTTCAAATTTGACTTATTCCAAATCTCCACTTATACAGTATATATTAAAATGCTAAGAAACATCTTATAAAATCATATTAGGCACAACAGGCCCATGCATGACACCTTAAAGTAAGACATCTTAAAACAAATTTCGTTTTTACCGAAGTCTTCACAAAGAATTTTCTATACATAATGTGTAAACAAACACAATAATATTCTTCCAGTAACGATAAATATGTCCAAGGAAAAGTCTTCTACGAAACGAAGAAATATTTTACTTTCAAAACTACTCACTACCAGATATTTGAGGGTTTATGCATGTCTCAAATTTGCTTCATGAATAAAAGGAACTTAAATAAAGAACGAAAGTACAGTGAGCTGTCTCTAAAACGATCGCCCACGTTTCCGGATGATTTGTGTCTTCATGTAAATGGTTATCTTGGAGCGTGATGTTCAGTGCCATTATTTACAAGCATTTATGGAACTATTCTACACCTGCAGAAAAGCAGAAAAGGTCTCCAAGAGATGCAGAAACTTCACACCTTCAGAAAAGGTCTCCAAAAGATGATTTTCTATAGGTTGTGAAACGTCAAGAAATAATTCAGTTTAGAGAAATAAAAAATATTCCAAAATGAAATAATATTTACTACATTAAAATTTAAAAAAATACCTCAGTGGGAGCATTAAATACAATGAACCTTGTATAAAATGATTACCCGTGGTTCTAAATGATTTTAGCCTTCTGTGAAGAAGATAGTCTTATAGATATGCGATGCGCGATTAATGATCACAAATGTTCACTAGTATATTCGTTATTTTTAGTGATGGTCGTCAGGGGCAGACAGTTCTCTGTATATTACAACAGGTCAAGTAATAACATAAAAACTTTCAAATAAAATATATCCGAAAAATTATCTAGCATTTTTAAAGTACGTATAACAAATACCTTAATGTGAAGTAAAATGAACCTTCTTTAAGGCGATTACCCAAAATTCCATATTTCTTCAGGTTTCTGCGGGCGTAGTCATCTTAACAACCTAATATTTAATAGTATATTTATGTATATTCTCAAAAACTCTGGTTGATATCACTGGCCACTGGTCGAAATAGAGCGGGAATGCCTAGAAAATCTATTGTAATTTTGTATCATTTCTGAAAACAATTACGTTTGATCTTTCTAGATATAATTTCAAATTTGAGAGTCTTTCCAACGTCTGATGCAAAAACAAAAGTTTTCTCTAATACTGCTCCACTGAAATATTAGGTTACTCACCCCTGATATGTTTCACAGTAACAAACGAATTAACAATTAAACAATTAGCAACACTCTGTACACTAAAATTTTGGTACAGTTTAAGAGGGCGAATTAATGGAAGCACAACAAAGTGTATTCTTTATTGAAAGAATATCAGATCTACAGAGGTAAGAAGAAATTATTTTATAAACTGATTATTAACTAAAGAATTTAATACAAGTTACCTTATCACGCATTTTCCTCATAATCTTTGTAGCTCTTTGATTTGTGAAAATGACCAATACGTTTTATAAAAAAGATTAATTAATATTTTAATAGTTACCTACATAAATTTACAATTCTTTTACTTGCCACGCCGAACATTGCTTTCTAAGTTTTGCATTTTTAATGCAAAAAGTTTTTAATGCTATTCTTCTAGCTTATTCAGTAAAATTGCTTTAGGTAACCCAAAAATATAAAATATACGTAAAAATATCTCTTTTCTTCTTGAACTCACATACCTTTACGCAGAAATTCATTTGAAACTTTTACAATAAGGAACTGCATATTTGCATATCCTACTTTTACGTACATAAAGTCTCGTAATGGACTGAATGCACACAGAACCGACGATAGCTCGATAAAATTTATTTTCTCAAAAGGAACACGTTACTGCTAAGGAATATTTCAGAAGAGCATTCGTATAGCTCTTCTCAGTATGACACAGCACAATCAATATTAGTACTCCTCTCTACTTCAGAACGTTAAACAAAAGGCAATGCGTTAAACAAAGTGCATGTGAAGAGCGAAGCTCGCACGGAGATTTCTCAATATTCTGCAATCTTCTCTGAATTAAAATCTGAGAACTGATGCTTTCTCCAGTCTGATATAAGTTTTCCTCTGGCCGCTGAGAAATTTTCAATATCTTCAATTTCTCAACAGAAATTGCTGCAAGGCGTGTGCAATTACAGCTACATGGACGGCCGGATATAGGGACACTTTACGGAGGACGGGGACGCCCGATGTACACCTTAGGTTGACAGGCATATGTCCCTCGCCCCCCCATTGTCTGTTTTTATCAGCTCCACCCCAGCCGAGGGAGCGGACAAGACAGTACCAGTACGGTCCCTGCCGAGCCTGATCCCAACCTGGGTACGATACCCGGGTTCTAGTCCTGTGAAGAATAAGGTACAATAGTACCTGATATTTTGCCCCCGTGGTTGAGACTGTCTAAGTACAGATCCTAGCCAGTACTTCCCAGGAATTCTCCTGAGTCAACCCCCGGGGGGTGGCCGGATATAGGGATCAGACCAATTGCAGTTATACAAAATTCTGACTAAAATGTCATCAAACGGTCGCCACATTTGGCAACTAGTCGCCAAATGCATCGAGAGTTTGGTGTTCCTTTCATGTTACACTATACAAGAGATAATACAATTTTACATATAATTTCACTAATTTTATTTACATACATACAAAATTCGTAATAATATACAGTAATCTAGTAAAAGTCGTAAAAATATTTAGTAATTTAATAAAATTTGTAATACATGTAATAATACAGGAGTTCCCAAACGTTTTCAATTGGCAGTGCACTTACAGGTTTACTATTTTGTAACTGCGCCCTAGTTGAGCTCAACGAAGTGTTGTACAAGGTTTGTGCTTTACAATCTGCTTACCACATAGTGTCACAGGAAATCACAATACTTCATTTAATACGATTGTATACTGATACTAGTGACCAGGCACAGAAATGAAAGCAACCACAATCTGAGGCTCATATAGATATATATTGAACTGATACACAAGAATATTATATTGTTATTATTTAAAAAAATAGGAAAAAATCAATGGGACAGGTGAGCTTGCTGATTACTACAAATTTTTCAAAGCGAAGGATAAAACTCAACCCTTCCATTCTCATTTCTTGCTCCACGTTAACCTTTGAATAATATTTGTCCTTTATTATAGCTACAACTAGAAATCCGGTTTCGCATAAATATGATGTTGCAGAAGGGATGAGAATCCTTAAAGCTTTTGAACTTAGAGATGGATATTCATTTTTAATGGTTATCCCAAACTCCGCCAAATCGGAACAAGCGAATTTTGTTTTAAGGCTGTTGTCGCAAGACAGTTCGGTGGAGCTTGAGCATGGAAAGGATTTCAGATCTACGAGTATTTCTCGATATTTTGCAGTGCGGTCTACGGGGGCTGATATACTACCAGGGATGACAGCTGGCGACATCTCCTGTCGATGCGACGGGAAGGTCGAATGCAGACTTTTGGAAATCTCTCGCGTCGGGCAAAGAAGA
>KK112518.1:324427-376443 GCA_000611955.2 Stegodyphus mimosarum | reverse complement strand
TCGGTTTCCTACGCAACGAGCAATTTATGCAGCGCACGCGATTCGAAATTATCTAAAAGCGTAAACATAGATCCCTGAAAAGATTCCTAAAAAAGTAAACAGTATTCCTAAAAAAGTAATTTATAAGCATTCCCTGGAAGAGCAAGCAGGAGCGTCTCTCGGCGCCCCTATTTACTCTTCACGGCTCTCCAGGGCGCTGCGGCCGCACATTTTGGGAATCCCTGTAATAAAACATACAAAATTCATAATTATTTGTAGGTACTTTATTTACCACGCCTTTTTTAAAATGACATTTTAAAGATGCGAAGTTTTGGCACCGCTTTATTTTCTAAACACGATGTTTTAAAACTACAATATTTTCTTTCTTTTCTGACATGATATTTAGGACATGTATTCGTTTTGCTTTGTTTTCTCCGCCGCATTTTCTTTTATGACGTTTTACAGAGAACAGAGCGCATTAATTTTACAAAGGAACTTTATTGAAATATTGGATCCCTCTGACACTGTACTTAGTTTAAGACCACAGAAGGATATGATATGATTCTTGGTGCTTATTAGGAGATAGTATTTTTATGCCTATTTATTTCCTAACATAAATATAACGCACAGTACAAGCAAGAACATTTATGAATACAAAAACGTAAGTGATGCCATTCACAAAAAGGGTAATGTTATTTTTAATAGTTCGATGGCTTTGCCGCAACATCCTCCCCACCCTGGTCAACCTCCAGGGGGATGACCAGCTGCATTTCTGAAAAACAAAATCTCTGAAAGCAGTTCAAAGGCGATTTTGACATGAACTTAATAAACCTCCACCATTGGAAAAATCAATTAAATGATAGTCAAAACAGTTCCAAGAGATCAGGTATGTTTCACATATAGAAGGTGCTCGCAGACCAAGAGTTAGTGATGAAAATGTTTCTGCCATTCGAAATGTGTTTGCGTACAGTTCCAGTAAATTCATTCCCCGTGCCAGCTTGCAAATAGGAATTTCCAGGTTGATTGTTCTTGAATATTAGAAACTGATTGCATGTAAACTGCAGATTTAGTAGCAAATCAAACGTAATGGTCAAATTGTTCAGAAAGAAGTTTCTATAGACATTCTTGACAGCATCAGTAATGATGATAAATTTCTTCAGAAAATCTGTGATGAAACAACATTTCATGTTTCGGAAGAGGTTAAATGACTTGACTGCAGGATTTTGGAATCAGGAAACCTTCATTGTGTAAGAGGAAATTGAATCCCAATGCTTTATGCATGTGCAGTCAGATTAATAATGCTACAAAAAGTATTAGAACTGAAATTCTTTATTTACTTAAACAAAATTCTTTGCTTCTTAGCCTCTTTTTTTTCTTTATTGTGTTTTCCATTTTTAACTAAAATGTGTTATAAATGTAATGTATATTTGTTAAAAAATTATTTTCACATACATATATGAAAAAAATTACCTTAAATTTGCTATGTTAAATTTTAAGGAAACCAAAAATTGGGCTTATTTATATTCACAGGTGAGTATAGATTACAAACACTTACGTATTATTGTATTTGTCAGTGCCTGAGGAGAAAGGCCCACTCATCAATTCCTAATGAGTTGTTCTGAGTGAGGGATCCGTGTATAAAATTTTATTTTTATTTTTTTAACATGTAATGTAAATATGAATTAATTTTTATGCTTCTCATCTCCGAGAATATGCCTGATATCAAACATTTCTAAATAATATTTTTCAAATGTTTGATTATTTTTACTTCTTATATTAAACTTTGCATAGGAGGTACCCAAAATTGCCAGAATGACAACACTGCAGTTAAGCATTTTATGATCAAAGGTTGCGCTTTATTAAAAGTTAGGACTTTCCACACCTACTTGCAAAGGAGCATGAATATGATTATAGTAGTTTGTCCTCATTGTTGATTTGTGTATGTCCTTTCTTGCAGCATACTGTCATTTTTGTGATGTGAGAGTAGGAAGAACAAAACATGTGCTTGAAATTTTGTTTTTTGTGTAAAGTTTCAATATTATTAAGCCTCAGGAAAGAGAAGCATTAAAGAAGATGCACATGCACTGGAGGAGGGGGGGAATAGAAGTTTGCAAGTGATTTTTCAGATTCAGAAATGGCAAAATATCGAATGAAGGCTACCGAAACTTGGACATTCATCAGGAAGTTGAAATGAAAAGAATCGGAAGAAAATGTGATGGGCCACTTACGAAGAGTGTCAAAAGAAATTCAGTAAATTTCCGAAAAACTCTATCCCTTTGATAGTTCTTGGAAAAGAAGAATATGGGGCTTGTGGCTTATTCACAGTACTCACTAAGTCTGCTTGTTTAGTATGACTAACAAGCAGATTTTTCTATAGGTAAATGCTCTTAAAAAGGAATTTAAACATGTGAATGAGGTACAGTAAAGTATGTTGCTTGCCTTAAATAATATCCCATGTGAAGATTACTTAAGAAATGGATTATTATTATTATTATTATTTACTAATTTAAATAATATTCCATGTCCTATGCTGGTAGAGATAATTTTGATGAGGAATAAACTATTCAACTGGGAGGGGTAATACAATTTATTAAAAATAATTTTGGTGTACTTTCTCATACAACAGCACATTTAATTAGAATTTTATGTTTTTTAATGGATTAAACTATAATCAGTTTAAATTTTAAGATGTATAAAATTATTTGAATAGTAGTGTTGACTGAAATGTTGCAAATGCATGATTTGTTTCAACATAGTTCTGTTGTTATGTTATAGAAATTGGTCGTGAGAAGTTGCTTGCAGCTGGAGCAATTCCATCTCTCTCGATGTGGGGGCGAACATTACTTGAAATTCCTGGTAATCGATATAATTGTTTGATATCTCTAGTGAGCAGTGTGGTACAAAGATGTTTACCTCCTCGCCCTTTGCCAGTTAGGAAGTTAAGCAATCCAGTTGTTTTCACTTTTACTGAAAGCTTATGCCTTAATGAATCTGACAGCTCAGGTTAGTGCTGTGAGTTCTAATAGATTAATTTCAAAATTATAATGTATTAGAAATGTTATTTTTTTATGTGCTGAAAATTTTTTATGTAGATTAAAAATAAACTGATAATTGTATCTAATGTAAATATTGTTCTCAGGACATAATTTTTAAAAATATTACACTTTTACAAGCTTACTTGATGAAGAATAATTATCTGAAATATCAGTTATTATTAGATAGGATTACTGTTATTTTTCTGGTGAGTCTGTCTACATTGTGAAATTTTAGACACTAATTTGTGTAGAGAATAAAATAAGTTGGCCACATTAGGTTTTCATTTTTAATTCTGCTTTTTTATGATTTTTATCATATAAAAGCATTTTCATTGCAACTCTAGTTTTATGCATTAACTAACATTAACTATATTTTTAGTATTATGTACTTTGTTTAGAAGTGATATTCAGTGTCAGTGAAAATGTGGTTATTGAAAGTCTTTCAAAAATGGATGTAGCTTCTTTGAATTTGAGAAGCATTTTTGCTATAAAAATATGGAAATTTAAAGATTAGAAAAGAAAAATTTGGTTTAGTATTTTCATACATTTAATTAAATGAACCATGGTCCCACACAATGACATTTTTTATATATACCGGGTGATCAAAAAGTCAGTATAAATTTAACAACTTAATAAATCACGGAATAATGTAGATAGAGAGGTAAAAATTGACACACATACTTAGAATGACATGGGGTTTTATTAGAAAAGCAATAATTAGAAAAGTAATAATCTGATCAGAAAAGCAATAATTAGTATAACAAATTAAGACAAAGCAAAGATGATGTTCTTTACAGGAAATGCTCAATATGTTCACCATCATTCCTCAACAATAGCTGTAATCGAGAAATAATGTTGTGAACAGCACTGTAAAGCATGTCCGGAGTTGTGAACAGCACTGTAAAGCATGTGTAAAGCAATGGTGAGGCATTGGCGTCGGATGTTGTCTTTCAGCATCCCTAGAGATGTCGGTCGATCACGATACACTTGCGACTTCAGGTAACCTCAAAACCAATAATCGCACAGACTGAGGTCTGGGGACCTGGGAGGCCAAGCATGATGAAAGTGGCGGCTGAGCACACGATCATCACCAACCGACGCACGCAAGAGATCTTTCACGATTTTCTAGCAATATGGGGTGGAGCGCCATCTTGCATAAAAATCGTACGTTCCAGCAGGTGTTTATCAGCCAGGCTGGGAACGATGCGATTCTGTAACATATCGGCTAACTGTCACCCGTCACGGTAGCAGTTACAAAACCAGAATCACGCATTTCCTCGAAGAAAAAAGGCCCGATAACAGTAGATGTGGTAAATTCAACCCATACCGTGACTCTCTCGTCGTGCAATGCAGTTTCCACGACAGTTCTAGGATTTTCGGTAGCCCAAATTCTGCAGTTGTGGGCGTTGACAGACCCTCGGAGCGTGAAATGAGCTTCATCGGTCCACAACACGTTACTCAACCAATCGTCATCTTCCGCCATCTCTTGAAACGCCCACACCACAAATGCCGCCGCTTCACTAAATCGCCAGGTAACAGTTCATGATGCCGATGGATTTTGTAAGGATAGCATCGGAGGGTACGCCTAAGTACCAACCAAACAGTAGTGTATGGAATGCCGGTGCGAATGCACGAGCGCTGACTTTCCCGTGCGTAGACGAACCCCCTACAGTCTCCATTTCTTCCTGAACTGTCTCAGCAGCATTACGCCTTGTGTTCGGTCGGCTACTACGGGGTCTATCTTGTAAACAACCCATGGCCTCGAACTTCGAAATCATTCTCGCCACACCTGCATTTGTCAACGGACCTTTACCCGTTTGAATCATCTTCCTATGGCGATAGGATCGTAACGCTGAACTAGCACATTCCCCATTTTGATAATATAGCTTCACTAAAAGCGCCTTTTCAGGTAACGTCAACATGCTGCGACTGCTGGTGCATCTGATTCTCTCTCTCATTACAGCTCTTTTTATACACGATTTTCATGCGCAGTCACTGATGTTTTGCTGTCCAGCGCCATCTGTCGGACATTTTTTGAACTTTGTTTTTTGGTTCTAATAAAATCCCATGTCATTCTAAGTATGTGTGTCAATTTTTACCTCTCTATCTACATTATTCCGTGATTTATTAAGTTTTCAAATTTATACTGACTTTTTGATCACCCGGTATGTAAAGATCATTTAGATGCGTAGGAGATGGGTCTTGAATAACAGTTACATGTTCTAAGTAATCTAAGTGTGACAGGATAATTCGATCTTTATTTCCGTATCTTTCCTTTAACAATTTTTTTGTTGTTTCATAGGTGTCTCCTATTACACTAATTCCATCAACAAGGCGTTTAGCTTCACCATCTAAATAACCTCTGAGGAAAACATGTTTATCAATAACAGAAAGATGTGGATTGGCATCTATAGAAGATTAAACTGTTCCCCAAAAACATTGCCACTGTTCAATTTCTCCTGTAAATGATTGTAGTTTAATTGTTGGCAATTTAACTGTATATGATTGAGCCACAGGCGCTGTAGTAGAAAGGTCGCCAAATTTCATCGCCAAATCATTGGTATCCATATTGGAAGCAGTAACATTATTTGCAGTTAGCGATAATTTGTTCTGAATAATTTTTTGTGCTTTGAAAACTGCGGATTCACCAGTATCTATGTAGTTTTCACACTGCAAATTATCATTTTCGTATTCATCGTCAGAAAGAAAATTGTGAATTTCGTTATCTATTAGTTTCATATCATTTAAGGCAGCTGTTAAGCGATTAGAAATATATTCAATCTTTTCAATTGAGAAATCATCGTTCAAAGTATCAATTTCAGTAGAAAAGCGAGAAACATTACTTCGCACGGCTTTCCGCTTTCGTTTCAGTTGCGTCATTTTGTCTACAGCTTCAGCGGTCGGCGCCATTGCTCGAGTAGTAGAGAACACAAAACAAAACTACGCTTTAATGTCGGGAGTAAAATAATTCAGCAAAAATAATCCAACAGTAGGAAGTATAAGTTCAAGGTCCTGTTTCGTAAATGGTTATTTCGGCACCAAATATTAGGAGATAGTATTTTTATGCCTATTTATTTCCTAACATAAATATAACGCACAGTACAAGCAAGAACATTTATGAATACAAAAACGTAAGTGATGCCATTCACAAAAAGGGTAATGTTATTTTTAATAGTTCGATGGCTTTGCTGCAACAGTGCTACTGTTGTCTGCTGTAAACTCAGCAACGAACAAAATAAAGTCAACTGTGTATCTGAAGATATGGAATGTATACGATCATAATGGTTTTTCTTCTTTGAAATGGTAGATACAAGTTAACTGTCTCTAAATTTATTTCTCTGGTTTTTACATATAGTTCTCCTTTGCTTCATACTCCCACCTTATTAACAACTTAAACCCAGTTGATAAAAAGCTTTTATTGCGAATTTCTGATCTATTGCTTAATTTAACATTTTAAAGCAGAAGGTTTCGCGCTTTCCTCTGATACCAAGTTGAAAGTTTAGATTCGCTTGAGAAATTAGTCATACAGCTTTGTAAATTTAATATCAAACTCTTTTTCTTTCCGTTATTTATTTTCTTAAGCTGCGCAGCAGTGCTTGTAGAACTCTCTCCTTATCAATGTTGGAATGCCTATATTTCTAGGTCTGTTGCTGATGCATTCCTCGTGCTCGCATCTTCTCCGTTATGTAAAATGTCCTTACGTCAAGAAAAATGTTTTTTAAACTTAAGAAAGTAATTTCATTAACACATACTCACGATGTGCATTTTACTAATTTTATCACACAAAAGTTTTCTCTTGAGCCAATGCCACACACAAATCTCTGAAACTAGTGCTTTCTCTCGCTTTTTTCGTACGTATCCATGTAATAGCAAGAACGTATTAGCATAAACGAAATCAGAAATTTGTACTTTTTATTATCAAAAGGGATAAAAGAACTGGCCAACACTAACTTTCTAATTATTCTTCTCCTCCATGAAAAGCTGCCAATTTATTGGTCAGTTTAGGAATTCACGAAAAATATTTATTTTCTTATCTTTACGCTTTACGCATATTCTGTTCATGATGTTACTAAAATGAAACATTTTCTAATAAGGAAGAAAATTTATGAAGGCAAGGAATCTATGAGGCCGATACTTATATTTTTACAGTTATTGAATAATGTTCTTTAATAACGCTATGGATATGCTTATATGCCCTTGTTCGCCTATGCGATGAGCCATAATTAGGAAATAGGCTTCTGTAGGCACTTAACATTGAGTCAGAAAAAAAGTAAATTTTCTTAAAGGAAAGTCGAAAGTGAGTAAAGAAGAACTGCTATCTCATGGAAGTAAGCCAAAAAAAAATAAATCGAAGCAAAAATAGATGCACGCCATGCTCTATGAATTTAATGCAAAACATTCGAATTGAACAAACATAGAAAATGGAATATGCAGAGAAAGATACAGGGTTAAATACAAAATTATGTAGAAGTATACAGTGAATAAGGCAAAGTAATGTTAAAATAATACAGTTGCAAAAAGATGTAAAAATATTTTCATAACTAAGATGAGTATAGCTAGGTTATGAAATTGTGGCTTCTGAGAATATGAGTTGCAAAACGCCTCATCAGATTACCTGCAGGAATAATCTGATATCGAAGTAATTCAGAAAAGTAAATTTCACTGCAATTCAGTTCTTTGTTCCAGAACTTCTCGTTAAATTTGTTAATATAATGGTTTATGGTCTCCATTTTCAGATCCCTGTTGATTAGTGCATGTCCTGCATAGAAGTGAGCGTTCACTGCGTTCCGAAGGATTTTATTTTATACTACCTGAATTTAAGGAGATCTGCATCCGATGCTTAGCCCAGGCAGGTGACGCAAGGCAAAGAATTAGTCTGGTCATGGTTAAGCATATTTGACGCTTTCTATTGATGAAAATTCCAGAATAGTTTCCTAAAAGCACATCGAAGGGATTTGCAATGCTGCTAGCAATATTTTCAACATGGTTTATGGGACCAGGTAAGTCTTATTTAAAATTATCCAGGTAATTGAATTTTGTGACTTTGTTCATAACTTCATCAAACAAATGAAGAGGATTTAGCACCTTTTGTCTGAACTGTCATATTCTTACAAGCAAAACTTTGGATTTCAAAGCATTTTTACTAATTCCGAATCCTATGCAGGGAAATGGCGGTTAAATATAAAGCATATGAATCCACGTACTTTGAAATACGTGTGTACTATGCGCATATGTGAAGGATTTGGCTATTATTGCGTGTATACACAATACATGCGCAAACCTGACGGCTGTTTTATCCTTTATTGAACTTGGGAACGCGGATATGAGGATAATCAGAAATTACCAAATAATTTTATATTGCAAGATTTAAAAAATATGTTTATATCTTCTGATACATACCCCATACTTATTTATTTTTAAATCATATTTTATGTGAAGAATTATAGAAATAGGGAAAAGATAATATGCAATTCGATTGTTTTTAAACAAAGACAGGAAGATAATAATTTCAGCTTGAATGGTTCGAATGATTATACTTTCAAACGGAATGCTTCAAATGATTTCATTACGTCTGGCTCAATTTGACTGCTTTAAATGCTTGATTGTGGTATCTCTACAATTAATATATGCATAGAAAATGCATGTTACTGCCATACAAATTATTAGTTACAAAAATAAATTAGATAATTTTATTATTTTTTCGAAATTAGATCCCTCCCTTCTTCCGCGCCTAATACGAATATTAGGGATTTCGTCTTATTCTCAAAAATAAGGTTAAACTCATTCAAAATAATAGCAAACTGCAAATCATTGAATAAAAAGTACTTTTTACTACTAATTTTTCTCATTTGATACTTTTAATCTAATATTATGTTTAATCAGCTTGCATAATTAAAACGAATATTAAGCTAAATGGATTTGGAGAAACGTATCGCTAAAAAATTTGTTTCATTCCACTCGATATATTTTTGTTATTTTTTCCGAGTATTTTGCTTCAGCCCTTTGCTAAATACATTTAGATTTAAAAAAAAACTTACTTTTCTTACTTTTTCTCTCCAGTTTTTTATCTTTAATCCATTTCCAAATGCAATCATTGCATGCAAAAGAGCTTTCTTTAAGTAAATAAAAGTAAAATTCTTCCTTTCGCGTATTCCAGCCTCTATTAGATTTTATCTGCAAACATTAATTAAATAAAATAAATGTAACTGAATGCAAACGTATAATAAAAACCGATGATAAAAATTCCTATTTTCCCTTTTTTTATATACTAGTTTGTTACATGTTTTGTCACTTATTTACTTTAAAAATAGTAGCAACATACACTCTGCTGGTAGATAAACATCTTTGTAAATAAATTACTCATTTTTCAGATTAAAATAAAACCCATACACCGCATATATAAGATTTAATTTCCGGAGGAGAAGAAACAATAGAATCTGATTTTGTTGCTAAGTCTCCATCTGTAATTTAAACTCTTTTTTTCCCCATGAAACCATTTCTCTCACCTAGTGAGGTATCTGAAGCTGACACCAGTTTAGATGGCTTCTATCTGGGCATAAAACTGGAATTTTGACAATGCAGCTTGTTGATGAATGCGCTTAAAAACGGCAGTACTCGTCACAATTGCATAATAGTTTCTTAATAAGTAACTTCGAAAGGAAACGATCAGATATGAAACTTCTGTTAGATACTGAATTTTGGTAAGATTTTCTTCTGATATACATGTAATGATAAGTACAATGATTCGTATAAACAGACCTTTTTCTGCAACAGGTAACGTATTTCTATCGGTATTTTTCGGTTCTTTAAAGTTTCGAAGTGTAAATGCAGGAAAAGTACATTTTCGATAAAAAAATATTTTAGCTAGTTACAACATTCTAAAAGCAATTAACGAAACTTCTTTTTTATTGTTCTGCAGTGTTTTAAAGTTTACCCTGATTTTCACAGTCATAGCTCTGAAGAAATACCATAATTTTAATAAAATCGAAATAAAAGAGAGTATTCATTTTAAATAACTTTAAACTTATAAGTGTTTTTAGTTTTTACATCAGCCTGCTTTAACATTTATTTTAAATAAAGAAATACTTTTTTCTTACTATTTAACTAATAATTAGCAAATTTCTATTGTTAATTTAATACATTAAAAACTCTTAAATGAATGTTTTAACAAAACATAAGAAAAAAATCTAAAAGGGTTCGTATTTTAACGGTCGCCCAAAAGGATTTGTTAATGTTTTTTACGTTCTCGCTGAGCTCTAAGTCTACTAGTCTGCTATTGCACTCACTCCTGCTAATCCATTTCTTTTTTGTCTTTTCAGCTTTAATATTAAGCATAATTTTTTTCGCATTTACGCCACATACAAATCAACTGCAAAATTACATAAATTTTAAAAGCCACACTGTAACATATATTTAGAATTCCCGATGCAGTGTTTTGTTAGCATACACTTTTCTATTCTTCAGTCTTTTCTTAGTTCAGCATATCAATCTTCAGTTTTCTTAGTAAGACAGGGTTGCAAAACTTTTTTGTCTTTTCATTTATAACATCTTTTGTGTTAACTTTATTTATTAAATATCAAGTTCTTTTCAATTACGCCACATAAAATTCAATTGAACAGCAAAGTCACATAATATTTGAAAACACCATATCTTTAGAATTTCTCATAGATAGTCTCGCTCGCTGGAGATAAAGCTTTTTTATTCTGTACCGTGCTCGCTTTCTAATCGATGAATTTGTTAATCCAAAATTCATTAAGGTTTTACAAAATATGAAATATAAAATTCTAAATTCAAAATTCGGGCTTCTAAGTGCCTATGTTTGGGTAAAGAACTACCTTATTCAAAATTTGATCCCCCTAACTATCCTCGTTTTTTCTTAATGCGAGAAACATACATACATACATGCAGATTCTTCACTGCTTAATTTTTTAGAAACAATACAGGGCTATAATATTTGATGGCAAGAATTTGAAATGTGATACAGTCGTTTACAGTGGACGAGGCAAAATCTTGTTCCTAGACTAACAGCTCATTCGGAATAACGCTTTTTTAGACTAATAATTATGCATGTTCACTTTAGGTCCAAAGATAATTTTGGTAAGTCAGTAAGCATTTAAAACTTTAAATTTAAACGGATGAATTTTTAATAACTATTTAAAAATTTTTAATAGCTTTAATTTCGACTTGAAAGTATTTCGAGTGAAAATATGACTCATCCTTTACAACACGAAAATATCATAGCTGGTTTAAGAGATATGATATTTCAAGAAGACTGGTTATCACACCGAATGGCTTGGGTTCAAATTCCACGTAAATTAGAGAAGTTTGCACAATAATGGATTGACACTACAGTTTTTCAATCAGAAACGGATGTATACTTGAAGTTCTTCAATTCAAAAATTCTCTGTGAAAGGTGATTAGAAGAGGCTATATGACATGGGCGGGTTATTCCTAAGTATTACGGATCAAAACTGAGTTGGGCACCGTCTTACGGTTTATGGTATGTATGGGGAAAGATCAAGAAGAAATATATATATATATATATATATATACATATGTCACATTTTCGGAACACAGTCGGGATGGCAGAGTGGTAAGGCGAGAGGAAAAGGCTGATACCAAACTAAAATCAGCCAATTAACACCTTTATTTGCAAATTTGCGAGTACACTAGAATAATTCCTTGTAGACTATATACTCTTTAATCATAGCAATTACGATAATTTCTTATATGCGGCATAAACAGATGCGACGTCATTTCAGACAGGAAAGCATAAGCGGAACAGATATGCTTGCAGGGCAGAAGTCAGGAAAAAAGGAACATAGTTCCTCGTGAAGCAAAATTTATACTGCATAGATGCAAATGCGAATCCAAAGCCATGATTGGTCAGTTTTACTTTTAGTTACCATATTTCAAGCAACGTTATGTAATTTCGAACGATATCGAATTTGGGAGAACAGATGTATTTAGATGGAGATCAAGAAATTTAGCATGTTAATTTTGAGAACGCCAATTAGTTTTTAAAACAGCTATCATATTTTGTTATATCTTACATATGCCCTCCCTTCAAAAGAAAGGCTGGGTGAGGAGGATGGAAGAAAAAATCAAAATATGAAAGGAAAGATATAATTTTGAAAATACAAAACATCAGCTTATAAACAAAAAAATTATCATCGTAGAATTTTGAATGATATTTTGACCCAATTTGACATTTCACTGAGAATGGTAAAATTTAGAATCCAATACTTTAATAAAAGTCTTTAATAAAATTGCACATTTTAGAGTCCTGAAATAAGAATGTCCAATTTTGTATTAAAGTTCTTTTCACGAAAATAGTTGAAATTGAATGAAATGTCTCTCAATGGAGAACATCTTTTATATAAAAATTAGAAGATACGCGATTTATGAGTAAAGTACTATAATTGCATTCAGTCTTCTCATCTCGGTTAATTAACAGTGCATTGACTAGTTTGTTTTGTTTTCACTTGAAGACAAGAAAATAGACTATATACACTAATAATAAATAAACACTTTAATATAGTATCAACTTTAATATGAAGTAAGCCGCCCACATGACGACTGCACACTTGTATATTTTCCACTAAAGAATGCACAATAGCATTTTCTTACAATATTAATCACCATAAGCAGATCACATTTCGAATACACACTATATAGAAAAAAAGCAAAAAGAATTCTCGATACCCTGACGACCATATGACATTACACGGCGCTAACGCCATGTGTTGCAGTCTGGATACACTAAAATCATAGAAGACTTTTAAGGGTTCAAAAACGATAAAACAGTTTAAGTACATAGCATTAACAATACAGAAAAAAGAATAAAAAAATTTAACTAAAATTACAGTTCAATGATATGAGAAAAGTCATTAGTTCATAGCTCACATTTTACCACCACTAGGAATGTAACACAGTTTGGTCACTGCTCTTATAAAATCACCAGCGGCTGTATGTACTGTAGCCACTCGGACTCTTATTATCACTACTTGGATGAATTTGGACAATTTTTCCAATTCTCCATTGGTTTGGAGGCAATTGTTTGTTTAGAATCAGAACTAAATCACCACATTTTTTATTTGGAGACTCACGAAACCATTTAACACGTTTTTGAATTCAGCTCTTCAAAATACTCTGCACACCATCGTTTCTAAAAATGTTGCAGAAGTTGTTGAACTAAAGACCAACGTTTAAGTCTGGAAGACGTGACATCACTCAAATCAGATTCAGGAATCCAATCAGAAGTCCAATCAAAAAATGACCTGGAGTCAATGCACTAACCACTCCCCCACTCTTCTCCCAGCTCTGAAAAGGAATATGGTTTTTTCTCATAATACAGTGTTTATATCCAAATCACAATGTAATAATTCAAGAAAATACTTTGCTGCTGAGTAGGGTTTTAAAATTAGAAATAATATTTTTTGGTATACGGTAAATATAAGATATAGACAAATCAAATGTTCCCATAATTATAAATAGTAATTTATTGAAGTAACTTCACAGGTACTCCACATTCAGTTTTTATAATAATCTGTTAGTTAATTTAAATTCTGTCTAAAAAGAATGATAAATCAGTCCGAACAGATGCATATTTAGTTTCGTTTTGGCATAAATATTTGTTTATCACCAAATAAGAGCAGTCAGGTACTAAAACCCCAACATCTCTTAAAAAAACATTTGTGTTTGTTTACCTGAAGAGCAAAACGCAATCTTGCTCCTTTTATATATTCCATGACCTCATCTTACTGCCTGAAAGGAAAATAACTAAAAGTCGAAAAACATCGAAAACAAAGAAAATAACTGTCAGGTCCATGTAACTAAAGAAATTAACTGCATTCTAAATGGAGCTTTTCCTAGTAGTATTAGTAATAGATGTAGTAGTGTAGAAGAGAATGCTTTTTTATTTCTTCTTTACTTAGTTCGCGCGCTGACGACCGTTTCTAGGAGCTGTCTTGCTTTTTGGCATCTCGTGAGAATTTTCTTTGGGTTATGTTCTTTTATTTTTTCTTCTGGAACATGTTTCTGGGCAGAAAAGGGAGGTTCCGTCCTTCTCCCAAGCTGTATTCAGTCATTTACGTCCCTACTATTTGTCAAGCATTTCATTCATTTCTTCTCTTCTCTTCTTGTCGGCTGTTGGCAACAGCAGCGGCGTCCAGAAATCTGTGTAATTAGCATGTTTGTCAAGGTGTAGCACAATTTAACTTGAATGCTGTTTTGAAGAAAATTTACATTTTAAAGCTGTTTTTTTTATATTTTTGAATGAAATTAAAATACTCTTATTTTATTTAGTCTATTTAAAAAATATTAGAAGTACATTTGACTCTTTATTACATTATATATCATAAATAAAAAATATAGCGTTTTGAAAAGCTGTTTAGAAGACTTAAACTGGATATTATATTTGAAAATTTCAAACTTTATTCAACTATGTGCTTAACTATATTGCGATATCTATTCTAGCAGTTAAATTTAACTTTTTGAAACATTTAGTTTAGTAATTTAAATTTGAAAATATAAAAAACTATAAATTTCAACGATTTCATTTCCTTTTTAAATTATAAATGATATCATTGATAACGTGACAAGATAATAAATTTCTCATTTATTATCTTGTACTATTTCGGCATACTTTCTTTGAATGTTATAATGGTGTAATAATTGTTACAAATTCTTGATAATATGGCAAAATATTTTTTCCGTTTTCATTTTGAATTTAGCATTTGTAATTCTGATCTATTGTGCACAAATTATATCTTTCGGAGCTTGACAGTAATTAAAAATTTTCTCACTTGTAACGTAGGTATTCATATGATTTCAAGAAGCAAATCCATTTTTTACCTCCAAATTTAAGTCATGATTTTATTGTGAAATTTAAATAATATATATTTCTTTTTTCCAGTTATCTCAAGCATTAGATGTCAACCCAAAATTATATCACACTTAATAAATAGTCGCGATCACTTTTTGTACGGAAAGGAAATTGTCAAAGGGATGAAAATTTTAAATTGTTTGTTTTGCAAGTTCTTGATATCAAATTGCTCCTAAAATTATACGGTATTCTTTCTATTATTCTAAAGCTTAATAAAGGCATCTTTTCTGTATCTGTTAATTTGTAATCAAAAGCCATAAATGAAGGGAATATAAAATTTTTTAAACTTAAAAATGCAATTACTGATTCCGAGCCGTTGCCGAAACGAAATTCATTTTGAGACAAACATTCATCATTATAAAATTCAAACTACAATAAATGCATAAATGAATAAGTTGTTGAAAATAGTTTTACCCGTTGAAAGGACAACGGTATTAATTTTAACTAAAATGATATCTTACGAAATTATAATATTTGCTAGACGTGTATTTAGGTAGCGAAGACTGACAATTGGATTAATAGTTAGTGGCCTTAAAACACAGAAACTAATAAAACTAACTTTGAAATTTGTTCTAATGATTTATTTTTCATTTCATCTAAGTATTTTATCCTAAATAAATTTTTTATATAAATACATTTTATTTTTTTTCTTCTAGATACACACACTGGCCAATGAGTTAGAAACCGAAGATGCATATTTTATTGGGCCATATTTTGCATGAATAACCGGTCTGATTCTTCTGGGCATCGAGTGTACATGCTTCTGGAGAGCGTTTACGTCCAGAGAATACCATGCGTTTTAAATCTTTTAAATTAGATGGAATAAGAGAGTGCTATCGGATGCGCCTTTCCACCATATCCCACACATTTTCTATAGGGTTAAGATTCGGGCTATGCAGTGGTCAGGGAAGGTGTTGGAAGTCAGACTGATGTTCAGAGAACCAATTTTGAACGTTTCTGGCACGGTGTATAGTTGCATTATCGTCCACGAAGTATCCGTCGATATCAGGGAAAAATGCAACATTGCAGAGTGCACTTGATCTGCCAGCTTATGTAGGTATCTTATGGTTGTTTGCTTACTCTCGAGGAGCAACAGGGCACAACTTCCATACCAACAGAACATGCCTCATATCATGATACTCCCAACAGACCCTTGCACAGTGCGAGTAAGGCAAGATAAATTCATGGCTTCATGGCGTTCTCTCCAAATTCGACGTCTTCCATCAGTGCAAAATAAGGTATAGCGTGATTCATTTTATTAGCCGTTTCCAATCCGCAGATATGTAGTGCCTTCTTTCCCGACACCTCTGCAATCGAATTGTTGAATGTCGGGCAGAAATGAGTGGAGACACCCGACTATTCATTCCTTCCTCTGGGCATGGTTCGAACTTAAATCTGTTGGGAAGAGCCTTGGTTGACAATCTGTGTCAGCTGAAGCACAGTAGAGTACAATTCTGTTCTGCGTACAGTTTGTCGGAGACGGCACCAATCTTTCTCCTGGAAAATTGTGCTCGAATCGCAGTTAAGTCTTCCAGCAGTTTCGTCTTTCTTCTAATTTCTCGAACCCCAGTTATGTCTTCTTCTATAAACTGTTGTCGAACCACAGTTACGTCTTCTTTTTTTATATTTGCAAAACTAAATTCTCTAACCGCAGTTATGACTTCTAGATGTGGAAGATACGTCTAATAAGATACGTCTTCGCTAACAGCAGTTACGTCTTTTTCTTCTTCTTAAGTTATAAGGTATATCTCCCACGTTCTTAGCGTGCCTTCGTGGTGTAATGGTCAGCACACTGAGCCGGTATTTCAGAGGTCCGTGGTTCGATTCCCGGCGAAGGCCTTGCATATTTTTCATGACTCCTGCTTCGAAATAAACCTAATGTCTCTACACTGGCGCCCGAACTAAAAGGGTTGTGGATGATGACTCTCCACACCCAGGATTTGGCGACTAGGTCCCCTAAAACCCTAGTCGCCCTTTAAAAAGGGGAGTATATAAGGTATATCTCCCACGTTCTTAGCGTGCCTTCGTGGTGTAATGGTCAGCACACTGAGCCGGTATTTCAGAGGTCCGTGGTTCGATTCCCGGCGAAGGCCTTGCATATTTTTCATGACTCCTGCTTCGAAATAAACCTAATGTCTCTACAAAGTCTGTGTAACAAGAAGAATTTCTTCCAGTTACGTCTTCTGATTCCAACTTTTGTAAACCTTTTATATGGCTACTTTTGAAAGCCCAGTGAGATTTTCTATCTTCGAAATCGAGGCCTCTGCTAAACGGGTACCGACAATAAGCCCTTTGTCAAATGGTGAAAGAACTGTCATTTTTCAAATTTTACTTCATTCATCGTGAAAAGCATTCTTGCACCTTATACTATCATTCTAACCACGTGTAACCCACGTCATAAAATAATTTGCATACTTCATCCTAGCACGCATTCAAATGAAAATATTAAAGGATATTAATTCATTGGTCAGTGTGTGTATCGGAATAACTGTTACTGATATCAGGTTGTTAACCACTGTGTAAGAAGAATTCAACTCCAAGGAATTAAAAAAAAACGAACGCATACAAAACTATAGCCAGTTCACCTAGGATAAACATACCTATCCTTCCAACAATTCTTCACATATAAATCAACAAGTAATATTCTTCAAACTCATATTTAAGGCTTAATAATCTGTAGTTTTTAAAGTAAATTGCAAATTTCTATCTACATGTGCAACAATCCAAGCTTGTCTGTTCCAGTCTGTTCTTCTATACTTGCCTCGTCGTAACTACTTAAATAAGAATTAAAAATGTTGTTACGTTAATTGAAGTTAAGTGGGGGAAAGGAACCTTTCGGTATTCACCATCCAGATGAGGGAGTGGTTAGTGACTCTAAATACCGAACCGCAGGTTCCGGGTTCGAATTCCGGAGAAAGCATGGATCTAACTTGTCTGTCTCTTCGTAGGAAGTCACAGTGGTCACCTATTAAATGCCTCTAAGTAAAATGACCCCCGCTTCTGGCCTTAGTAATAACTAAAGCCTAAAATGACTAACGCTCGCCATAAAAAAACTTTAGGTATTCGAAAAGAACAAAAGCATGTGATATGAATAGTACTAGTATACTCTATTGGTAATAGCTATTATAGCTTAAATATAGCTAGCTATTAATAACTATATCTAATTATTTGAAAGCTTGTCATTAATGCAATGTAAGAACAGCTTGAGGGTCTGTATCAGGAGATTAGTCATGCAAGCCATTGTTTTTAATGCTACGGTCTCTTTGTTCTTTTTTCCAATACACTTTATATTTTGGTTTAAGAATTTCACTTGCTTTACCCCGAAAATAAAATTATCTAGGCAAAGATTTATCTTTCTAGATTATCTGTTATGCTTATCAAGTCTTATATATTTTTTATTTTCTTATTCGCGACTTTTCTTCTATTTTAAGTTTCGGCAGAAGATTTCATGAACTTTTGAATATTTTGTCGTTCAATGTATTTGTTAAATAATTCTGTTTTCGAACACTTTTTGCCGTTCGCATTTAGTTCTTTTGCTGAAATGTTTTTGAGCTACAGGTACATCAAATCCTGATATCAGAAATTTGAGGTTGAGTTGATAGAAATCTTTCTTATAACCTCCGTTACTTTTACCTTCCGCCAACTCGATATACGTAACTGGATGTAATGTTTTCTGTTCAAAAATTCGATACTTAGTTTTCAGTGAATAAACAAGAAAAAGGGTCACTCGAACATATTTTTAGTATTTTTGCAATGGGGTCTCTGTCTGTCTATGTGCATGTTGTTACGACTTTTTCGCCCACGATAAATCTTATATCAAATTTCCAAAAAATATCTGTTTCCCGTATTTAAAATTTCTGCATTCATGTAAAGAGTTAATTAGATTTTAGGCGAAACTGGACGACACGATAACCGGTACTTGTCTTGAAGTCCTTAACAAATAACTATATTAAAATGTAATCCAATACTTTTTAATTTAAGTACTTAAGACTAATACTAATTACTTCACTAATGGAAACAAATATTAGATTTTGGCTAAAACTGATAAACTGGAAAGGATACTTTACTTGAAGCTCTGAATAGACTCATTAAAAATATATTATGAGATAATCCCAAATATTTCCAATTTGATATTTAAAATTCGTATACGTGTATCCGATGAATATACAATCATGACTGAGAACTGTGTATTAGGTTTTTTACTATATATGATTAAACGGAAGTGTTAATTTACTTGGAAGTTTTCATAGATTTTCGTGGAAATACACTCATGTCCATAAATTAAGGATAATTCGGAGTCACGCGGAAATCGAACTCAAAAATAAATATATCACCTGTAAAATCACTACACACATCTTCAAGAATCATATGCAAATATCAGGAAGTAACCAGATGACACCGATGGTACGTCACAATGACGAGAGTGTAAGAGAGTGATATACTATAAGGAATACAGGCAAAGAAGTAAAATTGTTCGCAGGCGCTTTATAAGCATTTCAATGCAATAACCGAATAGTTATGACACAAAAGACGCATTTGGATGATTGTTTACGTGGTAGAATTATCGGCCGTCTGGAATGTGGGCGTACCCAGCTGGAAGTATCAGACGAACTTGGAATTGCCCAGAGTGTCATCTCCAGGCATTGGGAACGAATCCAAGATAATGGTAATGTGAGTAGACGTCACAGCACAGGTCGCCCTAGAGTTACAACGCCGAATGAGGACCGAAATTTGGCAGTTACTGCCAAACGAAACAGGCGGAGCACAGCCTCAGACCTGTCTCGTCAGCTCTCTTCAGCCACTGGTACGACAGTTTCAAGGCAGACCGTGTACAAACGCTTAGGGCAGATTGGTCTATATGCTCGTACACCTATCAGATGCGTTCCACTTACTGCAACTCCATGTCGCCTGAGGTTAGCCTGGAGTAGAGAGCATGCATTGTGGACACCGCAACAATGGGCTTGTGTGATATTTCCTGACGAGTCCAGGTTTAGCTTGCAGTCTGTTTTTCGCGGGACTTTCATATGGAGAGCTCCGGGTACCCGTTACCACCAAGAAAACGTCATTGAACGACACAGTTATAGTGGTGCAGGAGTGCTCGTTTGGGGTGCAATTATTCTGGGTTCCAGAACTGACGTGCATGTTCAAATTGGAACCATGACAAGCCAAATCTATCGGGACGTCATTATAGAACAACATGTACGTTTGTTTCGGGGCGCCATGGGAGCACAATTTGTGTTTATAGATTACAACGCCCGTTCTCACCGTGAAAAAAAAGTAAGCGAATGCCTTCAGTCGGAGGCTATCACCCGTATGGACTGGCCAGCATTCTCGCCGGACTTGACACCAGTAGAGCATGTGTGGGATTTGCCCGTCAACCTCCTCCTACATGTCTACCGGAACTTCGGAGAGCATTGCTTTTTGAGTGGTGTATTATCCCCCAAGATCAGATCGATAATTTGATACTCAGCATGCCTAGGCGTTGTACGGACTGTATTGCATCGTCTGGGAGACATACAATGTATTAACAATCATACCAGCCATGTAATATTGGTTTTTTGTAAATAGGTTTGTTTTGTAATTTGCTCCAGGGAGACAAAATCGCTAATTTTTTTAATAATATCAAACATATAGCATCAATTTTTGCTCTTTACCTTTTGTTTAATAAATAAGCTTTACAAATAAGTCAAATTTGCTTTGCTTCTAGCTCTTCCTTTGCCTAATTTTGTATTATCCTTAATTTATGGACATGAGTATATATAGAATCACTAAACGATTTCCCAGTATAATGGGATTGCTTATCTTATTTCTCGAGCAGATGATCCTGTTCAATACTGTCTTCTAAAAAACTTTAAATTTTCTTAAAATATAATTCTGGTATGGCCAACACAGCTATCCATAGAAAAGCATCGGTTTCCTCAGAAAATGCCCATAGTTTCTAAATTTTGTAATTTGAAATTTAGAGATTATTATCTTGTAATTGGAAATCACCACAATACGGGCGTTTTTTGAGCTTTATATACTCTAGGTTGTATTTGTTTTAAAGACAAATGTCAACATAATGGTGACTTGTTTTCCATTGAGAGTAAGCTTTTGCGGTGTGACTATTCAAGGCTGAAATAGTATTACGTCATTCTTATGAATGACTGAATGTTTTGATATACACTGTATATTAAAACTGCATATTAAATAACACTGTTTAACACTGTATATTAAATATATGAACACAAAGAACATGTAAAAGAAAATTAAAATTAACCTCATAAGTCCTTGACAGAACTTCGCTATTTTTGAATTCAAGACAGTGAAATTTCAGACCTCTTTTCCTTTTCCCGTGTTTCCTAACGGCAAAATTTCGCTCTGAAAATCTTTTTTCATTGCTGATTAGGATAACGAAATTTATATCCTATTTTATTTAGGTTAGATTAACCATACAAATTTAATTTCTTTAATTAATCTAAATTAAAGAAATTATCTGATATTTTTAAACAGCTTGTAGTGCGGCGTTTCCAGCTGAGAATCCTTTCTGACTAGTCCTGTCCTCAGATGCTGAAAGCAGTTTGTTGCTTTTGAAGTACAAAGAAAAATTGTATATCCTTAAAGCGTCCAATGCAATAATGCAAGGGTCAGTAATATCCACCACATACTCCGTGTGATGGTAGGCGGCACTTCCAAGAATGATGTTAGCATTTAGGTTCCCTTCTACGTATATTTTCTCGCGGGATGCAGGCTGGAAGGTAACGCAGGATGGCGTCCAAATAAGTTTATCCTTAAATTGTTTAGCTAAATCTTTCCAAATGATTGTAACATTAGATCCTGTATCAATGATCATATTGCAAGGAACTCCATCAATATGCCCATTAATGGATAGTCCATTACTGTTGCCACTCACTGTAGAAATCTTGAGCGCTTTAAAAGAGGGTGTTTCATTATCTGGCAACCTCCGCTCCTCGATATGGTCATTAATTTGCTTCCAGTGTCGTTGCTGAAAAATGATGTTATTTTCCGTGCAAGGGGTGTTCTGCAGTTCCTTCGTAAGTCGCCTTCAGCTCCGCATTTCCAGCACTCTGGTTTCTTGTCACTCCTTTTCCATCTCATGGCATTTAATTGTCTGTTTATTTCGGCCGTCTTATTTTCTGTGCGCTGCGGTGTTCGGCAGTTCCTTCGCATGTGCCCAAAAGCACCGCAGTTCCAGCATTTTACGGTCGATTTTGTATCACTAATATATCGCCTCAAGGCATTGAATTCTCTGGATAAATCATCTAAACGAGCCATCAATTGATCCACTGGCTCGTGGACTCGCACAGCTCTGACTGAGTAGCGATCTCTACTAGTTGCTTGTTAGGCTGCCTCGAATTACATGGGGTACACCAGAACACTTTTTAAGTCCTTCACATCAGCCATTCGCAATGCTTTCGGTATTTCAGGATCCCGTAAGTCGTTGAGAAAGTAGTGCAGGAACAGGATTTCCCTTCTTTCTCTCGGGCACTCTGTAAAGGCGAGATGGGACGGCCTTTCAACATCCGTGGCGAGCTCTTGAAGTGTTTCAGTGGTCTTCTGTTCTCGGAATTTTAATTGAAGCTTACTGTAGTCTTTCAATAATTTCTCCCCGAAGCGCAGCTCCAATTCTCCAGATAGAGCTACGAAGCCTAGTCTCTGGTTTTCGGGAAGAGACTGCAGGATCTCCACTGCATCTGCTCTCAGCGAAGCGGCGAGATGACAGGCCTTAGCTTGAGAATCCTATCCAATCGTATCCGTAAATATAGATAATTGTGTCTTATACACTTGCCAGGAGGTCTTCCCACCATACGTAGATACCTTCAGTGAGGGATGAGCAGGCATGGGTAAGAATCTGATATTTATCGCCATCGCAATAATCTGCCATCGCTACAAATTTCTTTAAATTATCAACTTCTTTGGCAAGTGCAGAAACCCTGTCATCAATTTGTTCATCAATTTAGTGTTGTACGACAGAGACCCTTCCTTCGATTCGTTGCTCCACAGCAGAAATTCTCTCTTCTATTTGTTCTTTCACAGAAGAAATTCTTTCTTGAATTTCTCCCGCTTTACTTTCTATTCTGCTTTCCATAGACTCAAATTTGTTTTCTATTATACAGGTAATCTCTTCTTTAGCAGCTTTCATCTCGTCTTTAACGGATTCTTTGATGTTTTCTTGAACGGCTCTCATCTCCTCCTTAACGGAATCTTGGCCAGCTTTCATCTCTTCTTTCACTGATACTTGGCCAGCTCTCATCTCCTCTTTAACGGATTTGATCTCTTCTTTAACGGAATCTTCCATTTCGTCTTTAAGTGCAGCAAAGGTTGTTTTAACTGTTCTTCCATCGCTCTAGTGAATGTCATTCAAATATTCCACTTCTGACACCAAAAATTATTGCGTGCGCACGGGTTCGTAATGGATTGAATGCACAAGTCGTTAAAAAGTTAATAAAATTTATTCTTTTCACAGGAAATAAAACAAAATGCTGAAATATTTCCTCAGAGATATTCGTACAATATCACAATATCTCAAACGTTAAACAGAACGGAATTCAAAACAGATAAATTTAATCCAATCTGACAGCGAATTCGCTACAATCAATAACAGCACTAGGTAAACAGCAGTTCGTTTAAACAGCTACAGCTGAGATGAGGTGCTTTAATTTGGCTTTTATAAGCTTTTTAATTATTCTCTAGAACATTATAAACATATTTTCCAGATTTTTGTGGATGGCAACAGCAATTACGAGATATTTACTTGTTAAATGCACTCACTCTTTTATTTTTACTTTGCCAACGTAGCTTTATCTTCAAAAATGGTCTGCGTTGCACTGGAAAATAAAACAATTTTAATTACAGTTCTAAATAAATAGCTAAATGAATACGAAATCCGTAACAATATACATGATTATTGTATTTTCTGATGTTTGGTAAGAACTAATAAAGTTGTTACTAAACAAAATTAATATTAATTTTTTAAAGATTTTCCTGTTTCTAAAACGTGGATTCCTCTTGTAGGAGATTCAACAGAATTTATAATGCATCACAAAGAAGAATTTTTGTCTTAAGAATAGCAGTCCTTAGACTAGCATCAAGATTAATTACATCATTATCTTTCTTTTAATTTTACTGATACGGCCCAGACATAATCTCGACTGCAGTATTGCCTAAATAATAAAGTGATTTTTGCGCTAAGAAACAGTAATCGATTTAAAAATGAAATTAAAATATTTAAAAAATACCTAGGCTATAAATTAGAAATTAAAAAGTGTAAAAATAGTGTCTTTAAGTCCACTTACCATCCAAAGAATTAGTCACATTTTTCTACTTAGTTATAGACAGAATATTTTCAGAGGCAAATGCAAATTTCTTGTTTAGAGATAAACTACATGTGGAAAATGTAGTATGACATCTTAAATATTTAATCTAAAATGTAGTTGAAACATTTTGAATTTACGAAATTTAATCTCCGCATGTGTTATTTGACGTATATTTGAGCGTAGAATGCAGAGAGTGGGAACAGTTTCATAATTCTGGTACGGAACATTTATTTTAAACATGTTATACAAATTGCTTTTAAGACCTAATACGCAAGGATATCTGCATTTAGGGAATTTCACCTTCAAAGAAACACAACAAAGATTTGCTGTGCAAATCAATTACTTTAATGAGCGTTAAGCAAAATAATTAAAATTCGCATTATTTAGCTGTCACGTTCCTGTATCAAGACACATTTCCAAATGCTTTAAATTATTAACAACGGAATCTATTAGGTCTTTTACAATAGAATTAATAAACGTAACAGCTGTATAAGACATCGCAAAATGAAATTGATCTTCCAAACTTAAAATATTCTAACCCGAGAATTGAGCTATAATCTGTAAACTACGAATCCATACTTAATAATCAAATGGCGTGGCAGCATGGTAAAGCATAAACATAATTGGTATTTTTTGATTATTCGCTGCCCTGCAAAACTTGCCAATTTATTTAATTATTTTTAATTGGTGGAAGTCATTTACTTTGTTATCTTCGCGGCTTACAGGTATTGTTTCATTTATAAATAGTCATAAAAGGGGGCATTTAAGAAAAACAAAACGTGACGAGAAAAAATATATGAAGGCATTTATATTTTTACAAACAGTAAATAAATAGTAAACGGTTAAATATTTCTCTTCATAAATAAAGATAAAAAAGTGCATTTTCTAAGATACTATAAGAAAATTTTATGAAAGAATAAAAGCTATGTAGGCGACATTTTCAAATTTACATTGCATTTTGTTCATTTACATTAGATTATTTGCATTTTTTTTATTTCTGTTCAGCGACACGAAGTTTAAATATAAAACATATAAATCCGCGTGTGTGTGAGTAAGTTGGCTTTTGTCGTGTGTAGGCTACAAAGTATGCCAAACGCACTGCAGATTTACGACTTGTTAAAACCAGGATGTGGATATTCAGAAACTATCAATTATTTTCCATATATTTAAATTCATTATAAAATGTACATTGAAATTGCAATAATTTTAAAATTTCGCTATTCTAATATAGCTCGTTTTTCTCCTTTGAGTAAGAGTAGACATTGGCAATGAAATTTTCATTTAATTGACTACAGAGAACTTTCGTTTAATTGACCTAAATTGGTAGCAAATAAAACCTGTTTAGGTTCAGAGCAGTGATATAAAACCATAGAGTGTCCCAGTCTTCCGTTTGTGTTTTTCTTATTTGTGCTTTTCACATACAGCACAATGCGACTTGACTTCACTTAATGTAACTCAAACGAAAAAGGAAAACAGCTCTGAATTCTGAAGTCCGAAAGTTTCACATTTCTCAAGTTTTCAGTTCACATTTTCTATTGTAGCTAATTTAAAGCAAATACTTCCCTATATTATGTAAAAAAATAGTGGACTCCATACAAAAGTCAGGGATTGGGAATTTTTGATTCAGAAGTAGCAAACTCTGTTGCTGAAGTGTCATGTGATTCCTCAAATTGACCATCGAAAGCTTAAAGTGAAGTAAATTAATTATAAAATTTGTCATATATTTTCAATTAGTTACTGTCATTCTGGAACTAAGTATGTCAATACATTACGCTTGATAATACAATATGTCAAAAGAAATTTTTTGAAAGTAGAAGCTTACGATTATTTATGGCACATCCTGTATATTTTATACTCTTGTTTTTAAGTGACATCTTATTGCTTACATTTCATTTTAAGTAAATACTCATATATTTACACTGCAGTAATAATAAATTGCGTCATGAGGTATCCAACGTTATCAACAGGGTTCAGATGTTTAAAAAATGATATGCTTAATAAAAACAAAAATGTAATAACTCTTTTTGAATTACAAACTAGCATTATTACCCTCATTTCATTTAAGTGAAAACGATAGATAAGATGGGAAATTCCGAAGATTATTTTATGCAAAATATATTAAAATTTAATGCTATAAGCGAAATTCTATACAAAAATTAACTTATTTTCTTATGGAAACAAGGTAAAAATAGATTAGCCAGAAAAAAAATGTATTATTCGAAATGGTTCAATTTCAGTTAGTGAGAATGATGACGTTCTAATGCAAATGATTATAATTTGTTTTTAATTACAGACATGCAATGGTTAGCGTTCTCACTTTCTTGAAAGTCGAATGAACTAAATTGCTGGAGCGTTGAACACAGTTAAATCGAAACTGGAATTCTTAAAAAATGGCCGCCTTCTTGTATGCAATATTTAAGAATGTAAAACTGCCACAAAAACGTAAGGCAACCACAAAAACGTAAAACAACTGACAAAGTTTGCTGTATAATACGTTGTTGATGTTTGATCTAATAGTCTGTTAAAAGCTATTATAAATATATGGAAATACTTAAGCACATCATATGGAACTGCATCAGAAACCTGTATAATCTGCAGAAAACGTTTTTTCATTTACACGGTGCAAAAAATTAACAGCTTCAGTAGTAGTGGAACATAAAAATGCGTATTAGTTGGTATTTTTCTTGCCCACACTCCAATGAAAATCAAATACTCAATTCACCGTATGAATTCACAGTACAGAATTAAATTTTTATTTCTTATATTACACGCAAAAAATAGCTTAGGGATATTACAAGTAATTATAGTAAACAAGTTTTGCGAATATATCAGATTCGATGCCAATGAACCACACGAAATCTCTGGAAATTAACGAACATCACAGCAGGATGTTAACGATGCGCGTAAAAACTTTTAAACATTTCAGTAATTTTAATTTTAATAATAAATTCCAGTAATAATTTAAATTATTCAAATGATCATTTTTGAAAGAATAATTCGTTTTCCTAATTTCGAAGGAAATGTGAAATCTAAGGATATTAAATCTATTTTTTTTTCATTTGTATCATCTATTCTGAAGCAAAGAATGTTTACTAAAATGTCATGTCTTCAAAGAGGTATTTCAAAATTTGCATATAATTGGGAAAATGTGACAGGACGAATGACTGAATGGAATTATCTTACCTAAGCGCTGCTGGTTGAAATAAGAGACCTCTGGGTTTCATGTGACACAAGTTCACATCAAAACGTGCTTCCAGAAGCATTGCTACATACCTAAATGAAGCAATGCTTCATTCTTCAGGATTCATGAAACTTTTACATCAGCTTTCACAATTAAGCGTAATCGATAGACTTTCTGCTTTCCATTCTCAATGCATTTCCAATCAGTGATGACGAACCTTAATGTCTTTCAGTATTAAAAAAGTTGACTTAAAAGAAATAATTTTATCATAAACAGTATTTATTGAGTTCAATCTTTTGACGAATAATGGTAGGTCTTGGATTTTTGGTTTTATATAAATTTGAAGAGGAGTTCAGGGAATGTCATGAAACAGAAAAAGCTCAAGTAAACAAATATACGCAAAAGCTATGACTGCAGCTTCCTTTCGATTTTTTAAACCCAACTGTAATTCTCTTTTTTTTAATATCATTAAATTTTAATGAAGTTATTATTGAGTCAATTTATCGTACACTGTAGGGGTGTCTATCATGTGACAAACAAAGCTACTAGGAAAAGGTTATTGCATTTTCTTGGGGAATGTTCGCAAGTAAGCTCTTTCATTTGATTACGTTACGCCGTCCACATCAGCTACTTATGACACAAAAACAACTATACTTCTGTCAGCCAGCCGTAACCTTATCTCCTGCAAACCATAATTGCAAACGCAAACAAAGATTCCGCGTCTTTTATTTCGGGGCGCCTTTTTTGGACTTTTTCAGAATGTCGACTGCTTTCTCTATCTCTTTTTCTCTCTGGGGACATCTAGTTCATTTACGCTGCTGCTTCTCTCCCCTATGCTGAGATGACTCCACTTAGGTAAGAGTAAGAAAGGGAGCGAGGGGGAGAATCCAGTTTCCTTTTCTCTCAGCCTTCCCCAATTCATGTTCCTGTGGCATTTTTCTTCCTGCTTGTGTAACACGCATTTTCTTGTGTGAATGAATACATTCTCCTTGTTTTCTTTTGTGCTTCGTCTTATTTCTCGTATTATTTTTATAAACATGCATTTTGCTCGTATTCATGTAGTTCGGTAAGTTCATTAGAGAAAGATGTGATGATATTTAACCCAAACAATATTCCAGATGCGTTGCAGAAGTAAACATTTAGTGTGTTTTAAATAAAAGTGATTTTTCGTGACTGAAATGTAAACACCTGCTTCAGCATCAATAATGATGGTGTTGTATTCAGTAAGAAAACGACATAAAATAGTTTAAACTAAATGAGGATTTTGCTAAGAGAAAAGAAACGTGATTACTTTGCTCGATTTAAAGCAAATAGCTAAATTAGTAATGTAAGGAGCACCTAAAAGAATATGTGGAACTTTATGGTGTTTTGTTATGTATTCATGTATATCTACACTTTTTTTATGCTGTCACTACTTGTAAGGTTTTATTTTAATTTCAGGTTTAAACTTTTGTTTTGGCATTGTTGTTTCCAATATTTAAATATTTTAATATGTGTTTTCCTGCACCAACCACTCGAAACGTGTACAATTTTGGAGGATTGCTGGAAATTAAATGGCTGAACTTATGGATAAAAGAAATAGAAAATGAATAAAACATTATACGAATCTTTAATAAAACATTATACGAATCTTTAATAAAACATTATACAGTAAAACCCATCCTTTGTAGATACCAGCATTATTGCCAAAAAGGGAAATTTGTATCTTTGGAAGGAATGAAGGAAGGTGAAATGCGGTTTCTTATCTACACGTTCACACACCGTTTCTTGTCATTGCGACATGGGTTCTGATGTTGCCTAGAAGCAGCAAAAGGTAATGTCTGGTGACCACTCATGGCTATTTGATACACAATTTTGCGGAGATTTCCTACACATCGAAACAGTACCGATTTTTATGATAATTTAATCTCGTAAGATAAATGAAGGATTAACGAATGAATCTGGTAAACAATCAAAGCGCAACATGAAACTACCTTTTAGCATTAAAGTGTTGCGATATACATCCTAGAACTTCTTTCCGCATAAACCACTAAGCATAACTTTATTGATTGAAGTATAAAATCTATTTCTCTTTAGTAGTCAAAATACATTTCAAATTTTCGTAATATTTATTTTAACGAAGGGCAAAAGAAATTATTTCATTTAGCTTAACCTTATTCCAACAAGTAAAGCTGTCCCTAGCGAGCTTTTGAAACCTTTTAATGACTGCTATTAAGTGAAAAAGTTTTTAACACATTCCGCTTCCAAAACTCCCTCATATTATATGTTTCAATAACTTTTTTAACCTGATAAGATGAATAGAGAACTAATGAGGGCCTTATAGCAGCTCATTTAGATGGCATGTACTTTCTTCTGATTTAAATCTTTCTCCTCAATGATGAATACTGCGTTTAGAAATGGTTTTTCAAATTCTTAGTTAACATGTTTGGTTCAGTCGTTGTAGAACTACTCCGTTCAATTCTTTAAGAAAACTATTGCTCGTTTGACTTGATTCTTTGAATGACATTTTTTTCAAAAGTTGCCTTTATTTAATTCTTGTTGAAACCAACAAATGCTGATTTTTACCACCACGCTTGCATATAAAACATGACATCAAATCGTTACGTAACCTGTGCTCTCGTTTTTCACAGCAAATAAAATTTTCTACATTTTTCATTTGAGCAAATGAATACGTTATTGTAAAAGGAATTTAGTACAATCTTTAAATTAGCTAATAACCGCTAAACAAGCCGCTCGGAACTCTAATATATTTTGCGACTATTCTAGATATATAGATTCACCAAACGTCAATAAGTTAGCTGAATGAAATATATGGTGAAGGCAGGAGTTCTGTGTCAGTAAGATATCCGGCTAACTGAGTTGGAAAATTAATGAGAGTTTGACATTTTATACCTTCAGATTAGAAACTTAGATTTTTATTACTTTTACATAATTTCTCTTAATCATTACCATAAAACTTATTACTTTTATTTCCTGGAGATAGAGGAAATTTTAATTATTGTTAAATTACTTAACTCCTAAACAGTTTTTTTTTTCAATGAATGTACTGTTTGGCCATTAAAAACCCTTCCTCGATATATGAATCCCTACAACCCTATCCGCGATACCCAAGCGAAATGAAGTTCAGTTACTTCCATTTTGAGCTATGAGCTCGAGATGATGACAGACAGACAAACAGACAAAGAAGACAGATGTCTTGTTTTGCATCCGCTAAGTCTTTCTGCATCGATGGGCGAAAAATCATGCTTAGGTGCGAAGTAAAGGTATGTAGAAAGGGGGGCAATTTTGTGTTTCAGAGGATAGTAAAAGGAACTTCGTATATTTTATGCGAGTTCAACAAGGCCTGGAAGAAAATATGGGACAAAATAAATTTTAAATAAAAAAGAAACAAAGTAGTAGAGAGAAGAAAGGAAAAAGTTTTAAAAAAAAGGGTGGGCCTCAAGAAAGAATCGAGATGATGATTTAAAAGTATAGAGTTCCCTCAGTTACGGTTACAGTGACAATATTTTGAAATTTTTGAACAATAACGCCCACTTTTCTTCTGCGCAAACTGATTAGTGCATTATAAAACCATAAATGGCGTTGGATGACGAAAATTGGTGGCAAAATATTTACAAAAAAGAGCATTCTAAAGGAAAAAATTATAACTCAAGAGAGGAAAGGGTAAACACTCTTATTCGAATTTCTAGTTTTCATTGCACTCAACTTCACAGATGATAGCACATCGCATGAAGGAGATTGCTGACCTGAGGAACGTACGATCGCAGAGGGAATCTGTATAACAACTCGTTTTTACAGAAACTTTCAACTCTGAGAAATCTCCCAAGTCCGACGTGCGCGAATTGGATTTCTGGTGCCCACAGAACCAGAAATCCATCGGAATGAGGTCGGTGGATCGCAATGACCACAAAAAATCGTAGTTTTGGGAGAAGATTCTATCTCCAAAGTACGGTTGCAGCATTTACCGAATACATGTGGTGACGTGTGGAGGAGCACCATCTTACATCCATACAATGTCATTAACGAAATTTCGCTGCTACATTTTTTGAATTACGTAATTCTGCAACGTTAATGTATACTGAGCTCTTGAGATGGAGTACGTTTTCATACTTGTGGAAGTAACCTCTTCTTAGAAGAGAAGTTGCCAAGAACGAAATGTTTGCAATTCCGCACTACACAATAACTTTGCGTAAAGAAGCTGGTGTTACATCGGCAGGCTTTTCGTCAGCCCAGTGAATGCAGTTCTTGGGGTTAGGTTTCCAGTTAAGGAGGAATGCGCCCATCCGTTCATAATATCCGCAGAGTTTGCCTGCTAACTTCGTCATATCTAGTCGACCCGTTGTTGCTCATCTCCAGATAGCAACATGTGTACGAGCTGGAATCGATAAGGAAGCATCCTCAGAACGGGGCACAGAAGCTTGAGGACTGTCGTTATCTGTACATCCAAACTGCCGGCAACACTTCTTGCAGTATGCAATGGATCTCAGTAATGGTATTTAGCAATTCCGCAGCTGTAACTTTAACTGTAACACATAGTCGTCCGGATAGCGTTATGTCACATGTGTATCTAGTTTCTTCAAACATTTTATGCCTGTAGATTTACTGAGCATGGGCCTCGTCTTAGCTTATGATTTCATGGATAAATTCGCATTGCTTTGGCAGCATTTTTCCCGTTCAGATAAAACAGCTTTAACAATTCACCTCATTGTTTCCCTGTAAGTGTCATCTTCTTAGCACGTTCGAACACCTGATCAATCGTGCTAAGAAGACACAAACTATCGTGCATCATGGTGGTGCACAAGCATTTAGCCACTGCGAGCTTTCAGTGGATTCTTTGTATAGACTCGTAAACTGGATTATGAAATATCGTGCAAGGTCTTTTGAATGGCTGTTCAACTGTGGGATCATAATTTGCCAATTTTGCAATATAAGAGTAATTTGAATTCATCACTTTGTTAAAAAAAAGTAGAGAGAAGTTGTTAGAATGCTTAAGCATGCGAAGGTCAAGATCGATATGAATGCATAAGTTTCTCACGAACCAAGGAGAGTTCGTAATAGAACGGAGAATTTTATTTTGGAAGGTCCCATTTTGATGGATTTTTTTGTTGTAGGTTTTGAGGGCTGTGCTTCATAAACAATATTGGATATATCAGAGAAATGTGTAGGGTTCTGTTTACGTTTAAGTAGAATTTAGATCTTCGTCCTATCAGATTGTATATAGCATATGTGTATGTATACGCAGTACCTTCCGATACTGCGCATTAAAGGTTTTCCAAAAGCAATGCTTTTTTCTTGGTGTTCTGTGATTGGTGCTCCTACTATGCATGTGAACTCTGCAAAGTACGTCACTGCACCTCCTCTCTGTGTAGTCTTTAGTCTTCTACTCATGAAATGTTCTTCTTCGAAAACTTTTTACGCCAGCAGTTTTCGTCAAACGTGTATCGTTCCAACATCATATATGGGTTTTTCAATGCTCTGATCAGTTTCCTTAGGAACTAAAGTGGGTTTTGCCATACGAAAATTTCGAAAATAATTTCTCTGTAACTGTGACTGTGAAAGCTCTATCATTTTAAATCATCACAGTCTCGAGCGCATTTATTCAAGTAATGAATATAACTTTAGAAATTTCATTTCGATTGGCTGAGTGAATAAACCGCTAGAGCTATATATCGGAAAAATTTTTATGCTACCTTGTATTAGTTACTTTTATATACTGTGAGTACTTTTACAATTAAGTAATGATAATTAGGCACTTATTCGCAACTGTGGCATACAATGCAAACTGATGTTTCACTGGAATAGCTCAAAGGTTAGAAGTTAAGGCAAGATCTTAGAAATTATAGCCAAATTTTCCAGATTCATTTTATTTCAGAAGTTCTTTTTAATATTCCTTTATCTGTAGTTTTTCTTCATCAGTTACTTGAATTATGATTTTCAGTTATTCATACCTTAAAAGGAAGTTTAATTTTCACTTAACCCTCTGAGCATTATGGACGTAAAAATTCCGTATAGAATGGTGACATTTTTATTCATTACACATGAAAATTCCTGCCAGCTTTTAATGTACCCGTTTTCGAGTTGGATGTATATTAGAAAAAAGGGAATAAAGAGTCTTTTTTTAATTATAATCAAGAAAGCACCATTTATTCATTATATTTTGAGGAACCTTGAAATTTCAGGGATAAACCTGTAAAACGTTGAACGCTGTTATGCCGATGGCCTTTGAAGAAATGTATAGATTGCAATCATTTATATGTGTTCATGCTTTTTTAATTTCGAAACCAAACACTGATGTGGCCGGTAAATGACCACCAGCCAATTCTTTGTTAAGATATGACTATATTATTAAGACATGATATAAGTTAAATTATTAACGACTCTATTCTCTTTTCTGGTTTCCTATTCGAAACTTTCAACCACGATGTTGGTACCGTCGTTAATTCCATATCCAGAATATAAATTCTCACTGATTGTCCAGGTAGCCATAGGGTATAATAACAAAGCCTAAAGACATTTCTGCAGGCTTCATCCTAATTCTAACTGAGAATAGTCTAAGTCATGAAATTCTAGAGTCTTCCATGCTTTGTCACCGACGCTTCGAGCGATCGACGGATTTCAAATGCTTACATTCTTCTAAGAAAGTATGCCCATTCTTTCTTTATTCGGCATTACATGCCCCCACCTTTAGCCGCTATGCAGGTAAAGTAGCCAGCCACGATCATGGATTTTTAGTAAAGAAAGAAAGGAGTAGGCAACGAATGTTGTGGCTAAATAACTATCTTATTCTGTTTTTATCAATCCGGCAATTATACAGCTTATAAAATAATGCTATTCTTCAACAACATGCTGGTATTATAATTTTCTTGATTATAATTTCGACACAAGTTACAAGTATAATTATTTTTGTTTTCATCCTTTCACCGATAAAACTAATCCTTTGAAAGTTAAAAAGATTTGTATAAAAACTGCAGTGGTGGGTGATTTTAATTAAAATAATAGTGATCAGTTAAAATATTAAAAATAAATAACCTCACATTCTAACTCAGAAGCTCCATCAGATTATTTCAATGAAGATTAGTTTTTTTACTGCCTTTCACCTCACAACTTGGTAAACTGCTTTTGCAAAGTAACTACAGAAGATCCAGTATTCTTTAAAAGTAGCAGGATTACTTAGAGAATTATAATTTTACGTTTTCTTTTCTGTAAAATGAGAGCGCATGCGAAAGAAATTGTGCAAAAAATTTTGCGAGATTGATAGTATTGATTTAATAGTTTAATTCGAAAGTGAAAATGTTTCTTCATTTCAAATGTGAAAATATACTTTAATAAACCTTTTGAAAATATTCTTGAAATAATAAACAGAATTTGTAATTTGAAACTGGTATGCAGGATGTTGAATTCCCATCATTTCTAACAGAAATATTTAAAATACACTTTCTTGTAAATAAAAAGTAAAGACCTTATTAAAATTACTTCACATTTCCAACATATTTTATTAATTCCGTAAGGTTCCTAAGAATACTTTCTGTATTTTAATCGTGGTCTAATTCTTTATAATTTATCATTTTTCTCTTTATATGAGTGGTATCCCCGTAATACGTGCCTATAGAAAACTTTCCCAATTTCCGTTCTTCTAGTCGAGTAAACACGAAGTGCTGGAATAAGAATAACGTCCACTATCTAGATTGCCTTTCATTTTTATAACATGTAAGTCAATCTATGCAAAAGATGCCTACAAGACATACTTTTGCCTGCACCTTTTAATTAAAGTCATTTGTCCATTTTTGTTACGCACAGTCTTTTGTTTCTTATGAATGTATGTCTAATCAACAACTCTCAAATATTAAAACATAACAGCCGAGAAGCATTTAACATAGAGAATATTTTAACCCATTAAAGAGCTCTACAAGAATAAATGAAAAGTTAAATTTATAAAAGAAAACTTAACAAATATTTTAAACTTTATATGTTATAACAATGCTAAGAAGATAACGTATTTATTAAAATAATTCTATTTTATATGTAATCAAGATATAATTATTAAATTAAAATTAGATCACGAAAGGGATAAAAAGGAAATACACATATCAAAATAAAAACAAAAACAGTTGAAAATTCTAACAAAAACAATAAAATCAATTAAACAACTCGATGAAATAAAAAACTGATACAAAATATTAAAGAATTGTTGAAAATTCCTTGAGTGTTTTGAAGGAACAGCAGAATTTTCAACAGAACCACTTTTGTGAGGTATATCTAGATAAAATACTGGAAACATTTCAAAATAAAAGTGTAAAGAAAATGCGAATTAAAAAAATCAAAGTGCTTTAAAAAAGCAACAAAGTAGGTTTATTATTATTCTTTTATAATTTAAATAATCATTGAGTTATTACAACCTGCTTCGACATCACCCCAAAATAAAAATTATATAAACATTTAATACGATTATTAAAAAAATTCTTGAGTGAGCAACTACAATAAACATCGGGTAAATCCAAACCAATCTTCAAACATATATTAATTAAATATTAATTAAATTTTCTACTAAGAAACCAGAATAATCATCGGGTAAATCAAACGTAATGTGCTACAAAATACAAAATGCAATAAATTAAATAAATATTAAACAAATTTCGAACCAAAGAAAGGCAGAAATGCTAAAATACTTTAGAAATCAAAAGTAAATTTTGTAACACATAAGCAAATATTTTCAAGTCAAAAGAATGAAGAAACGAGTTTATTTAGAATAAATAATTCAAAAGTCAAATAATTAATAGTTAATAATAATAATAATAACAAAAAAAAAAAGAATCATAGCATCTGAAATTTTGTTACTCCCGAAGGAGCATTTTTCCCATTTAAGCACACGCATACACGTTTCGCGAGCATTTGGGCTAATAACACTCTGAAGTAAAAATATTTAAAAAGAGCATGTGTTTCGAATTTCCTATAGACAGCCTCGCTAGCTGGAGATAATAATATTTTTTTCCGTACACTGTTCCCAATGTTTGCTTTGAAATCGTTGAGTTTGTAAATCATAACTTCGTTAAAGTTTTACAAAATTTGCAATAGACAATAAAACGAATTCCAAATTCGGGCTTCCAGGAGCTCATAATAGGGTCGAGGTTTACGTCATACAAAATTTGATGGCTCTAGATACAGTAGTTTTTTCACAATGCGAGAAACATACATACCTTCATGTTCATTCTTCATTATTTAATTTCATTAAATACAATACACGGCGATAATATTTGGTGGCAAATATTTTAAACGTGATACAACGGTTTTAGTAATTCAACACAAAATGACGTTTCGAGACTAACAGCCATTTAGGGCTAACGCCCCTTTGGGCAATAATAATTAATGCAGAACGTTTGAGTCACTTTTGTCTGTTTGTTTATATAATTAATATATATATATATATATATGTTGTGTATGTTTTTTTTCTGACTATACCATTTAATAAAATAACAATAATATATATTTTGTATTACATATTTATTTAATAATTATATGTATATATATATAATATAGTCACTAATAATTACTAAATAACAAAGTCAAATATTTATTAAATAATATAGTCACATAACTTTAGAGACTTTAGAAAAATCTGTTGTTTGGAGTTATGTGTTTGCCTATTCTTAAAACAACATCTTAGTGCTAGGGCGTTGACCTTCTGTCTGTACTTCGATACGAGGCCAATAACATTATTTTATGCTACGTGATATGATGTATATTACTATACTGAGCTATAAATTACTTAATAAACAGCAATATTATACAGCACGTATACGATTAAAAATTCATTTTGCATTGAATTAGTTTTGTCAATTGAATTAGTTTGTTAGTTAGCAGGATAGTTTTGTCAACTTAAAAAGCGGTTGGCTATCTCCGATGCAAACTTCTAAGAATTCCTCTGTTCAAAGGTTAAGTAGTACTGTTTATTAGAGCTTTTCTTTTATCAGCACTCACTAAAACATGTGAAGTGTTTTTCTGCAGTGCATTTCATGTATACAGAGTGTTATTCATTTGCAGTGAAATTTTATAGTTACATCACGTGTGTAAGAAATTTATTAGGTAATTTTTTCACAGTTTTATTTGAATTTATATTAAATTTTGAATCCCTTCTATCAACCACTTTTTGTTCACATTTTTCATATATTCGCATGTATAATGACAACAGAATTCCGCAGGAATTATTTTCAAAATTTATTGCAGATATTATATTATATAATATCCAAAGTTTCTTACGAAACATTGTTTAACGGTCGAACAAACTAAAACAAAATTGTCAGTTACTTCAAAATTTTGGAAATGTCAAATTAAAAAAAATTGTTTTTGACAAATAACGAAATTTAAGTTTTAATGCGATCTCCAGGGTCCTATACATACATTTGGGGAAGTTTTATACTCGTTATGAAAAATAAAATTATGAGAAGTTTTTTTTTGTTCGACAAAAATTAACAGGAATTTTTAATTTCAAAATTTGCAACTTTTTTTATGTCATTTTCAACTTGCCTTAAGGATCTTTAATTAATTTAGAATAATTCAAGGAAATAAGTTTAAATGAAATACAGAAAACATTGTGTGTAATTTAATATGCGTAATAGGAATTCGTGTAGTGTCCACATCAGATATTTTGAATTAGGTCTTTGCATTCTCTAGACTAAAATCTATAAAATGAAATGTATGAAAATATTTTATAAATTGCATGCATTTACTTAAATTGATTAAAATGCAAAACATAACATTTAGTTATAGAATAAAAGCATAGATTTTTTTCTCTACACGAATTGAATTAACAGAACTTTAAGGGAAAAGAGAAGCGAAGTACTAGAACAATATATAATGTAAGAATGATTACATTAATTTGCTTAAATTTTGCTTTGAAACTATTTATTTAAAAATCGGCTGTTTTTCCATCTCCGTTATTATAGTTTGAGTTACATAAAACTAAGAATATTATGATAACTAAAGAACTATTATTTACTTTTCGGTTCATTTAGTTAAACCTGTATACTTTTATAATGACTATGTAAGCTTATAAGTTATTTTCTCCCTCCTTTCTGCATGCCTTCGTGTTGTAATTGGAACCATACTCGGCGCGTATTCCGGAGGTTCAGGCTTCAAGTTCCGTCGAGGCACTGCATATTTTTCGCGTCTTTGGTATAAAAAATAACACTATAAATGGCGCCCGAACTAAAAGGTGGTGAACCATAATTCGTCACCTGCAGGATTTGGCGACTAGGTCCACTAATCTACAGTCGCCCTTTAAAAGAGGGCGCATACAAGGTATTTTCACCCACTTTTCCGCATGTTCTCATTCGAGAATTTCAGGTGTCGAATCCCAGAGATATCACTGCATATTTTTCACGTCTCCTGCTTCAAGAAAACCTTATGACTGTATAAGTTTATAGATTTTAACTTGTTCACGGAACACAATTTAGTTTTAACTAATAGACGTAAAGCGATTTATCGCTGTTAACTACAAAGTCTTATAAAGTTTTTAAAAGTAAACTTTTTAATTAAACGCAACATAAATGCACTTCTCGTGCTGGTAGAAATCAACCGCCATTTGTAGCTATGTAACTAAAATAACTGTCAAATTAAGATTAAAATGTAGGCTAGTAGTCAAAGACTGCAGAAGTAAACTTAAATCGAAGTTGACTCAAAACTGTACCCGGCGTAAAAGTTTAAATGTTGGAAGCAAATAACGCAAACCCGAATAATTACACACTTAGCAGTGATGGCAGAACCAAAGTAGCATGGTCTTGAAAGACAGAAACAAAACTTTTTTCTTACTATCCAAGAACCTCACTTACTAAATACTAACTTATTTGCATTTCTAGTGTGGAAGACGAAAGATGAAGTTACAGTAAAAGCTAAGTTATAAATGACTGCTTAATTTAAATATTAAATGCTACATGTTTTATATTAAAAGGTATTTTCTCCCTCCTTTCTGCATGCCTTCGTGGTGAAACGGTAGCACACTTGAAGAGTATTCGAGAAATCCAGGTTCGAGTCCATTTTTACGTCTCCTGCTCCAAAAAAAACCTAGTGTAACAAAGTCTAGTAATGTCCAGCAAAGTGTTAAATTACGTGTATTTTCAGTATAAGAACTTAGAAGGTTTTAGCTTATGTGCAAACACCCAGGTTGCTCCGCCTATGTTGTAGTCTGCTTTACCAGTTGTGCGTTCTTCTCCTCTTACTTTATTTGCCTTTCGTATTTTGTCGACCAACATTACTTGGATTTCGTCTTTAGGGGATACGAAATATGTATTTCTTATGCATTTTTACAGAAGCATTTCATAATTCATGCAATATACTTCTTTACTACTTCATTCATACAGAAGAATATTTAAATAAATATAATTTTTTATTGTTCCAGGAAAATATTCATTTTATTTCTGTTTTAAATATTTCTTTCCTTTGTTCAGTATTACTTTCATTCGAACACGCTTTCTACATCAGGTATGGGTAAACATTACCTTTTCACGAAAAAACTACCTGTTCGAAAACATTTACTGTCGCTGCGTACTTTTTCCAATGGTTTGTTAAATCAGTTTAGAGAAATTAACGCCAGTCGTCTGCGAACGAAATAAGCCAATTACTTAAATCTTTTTAACAAGAACTTTCACTCTATTACACTCGAACTTGCTTAGTAACATTGAGTTTTCAAACCCCTAATTAAAAGTCAATTTGCATAGTACAGCTGTACCTGCTGACGGGAATAGTCACGGAGCCTGTTCATTTCACAGTTTCCACTGAGCTCGATAAAGTGTTTTTAAAAACCTTTAGAGCAAATGTCAAGTTTTTTTTTCGGTGCGGTATTTGTACTACTTTTTAATACTATCCAACAAAGATTTCAGTTGTAAATTACTTTTTGCCCAAATTGTCATGATTTGCAACATTTTTACCTTTTCACCCGACTTACAGTATGCGGTATATTGATTAGAGAACTTCTATTGACGAAGATGTAAATGAAGGGAAATAATGAATAAACGTCCATTTACTACATCGCTTTGTTAATATATTTTACCAGATTTCGTACACTCATTTTTGTTCATGATGTCATTGATGTCGAACGACAGTGAGTTTTCATGTCAAAAAAACTGAAAATCCCCAGCAACACAGCTCCCTTTGAAAACAAACAAAAATAAAAAACATAAAAGATTTGAAAGCTTTCAGATTTTGTATTACTCCCAAAGGGGCGTTTTTTTCACGGAATATTCAAAACGAGATTTGAAACGTGATACAGACATTCAAAGTCATTCGACGCAAAATACCTTTATACATTGTAATATCTTTGCGTTGCTACTCTACGAACTAAATACCAGTAAGAAATGTAAAAAAACCTCGCGCATGCAAATCTGTGCTTGAAGATGCACGTGATATTAATGAAACGCTTTGAAATCGTTGAGTTTGTTAATCAAAAATTCGTTAAAATTTTACAAAATATGAAATACATAATAAAACAAATTCCAAATTCTAAATTTGGCCTTCCAAATGCCCATATCCGAGCGGAGGACTACGTTACTCAAGTTTCATGTCTCTGGGTACCGTTGTTTTTTTACAATGCGAGAAACATACGTACATTGAAGCAGATTTTTCATTATTTAATTTCTTTAAATATAATGCAGGGCTCTAATGTTTCGCGGCAACAATTTGAAAAGTGAATCATACTTTTATAGTGAACCGACGCAAAATGCCAAAACAAAATTACTAGCCCTTCTGGGCTAACGCCTATTTGGTCTTAAACAATCTGCCCATATTCAGCTACTTTATCCCAGCACTGCGACGACAAATACACATTTTATTTCTTTATAAAATTCAACTAAAATTTGCATATTTCAAACTAAGCTGTAAAGTAATGAAGATATAATATACATTTCACATAAGCTTCACGGCATAATATTTTTAAAGGATTTGAAAATCTGCCATGTTAAAAGGATTTTGAATTTAGAGATTTATTTATGCAGTTATTTCAAAATTGCTGTTCCAAAAGGTCTAACTTTGAGAATTTTTACTGTATAATATTCTCAGGTCGACGAAAAAAACACTTTTATATAAACACTAAATAAAAATCAGACTGGAGCAATTTTAAAGATATTGAACGTTTATTTACTATTCATGTTTCAGTTCTGTTACACGCCTGGCATAAAGCAAACCCTCTTGCTCTGAAATTTTGGTATAAAAAAGAATTTCGCAATATGTGAAGAAAGTGAAAAGCTCAAAAATAGTTTTTGATGTAAGCCGAAATGGCTTTTAAAATGCTTTCTGTTGGGAACTAGAATTCGCATTTTAAAAGAAGCTATCTGCAAGAATCAAGTAGTCTTATGTCATAATATAAAGAAATGTCTATGTTAATGCTCTAGTCTAAGAAATTTATATTTTTTATGTAAGAATACTACTAACCTGCGTATTCTTGATTTAAGTGCATTTTCCATTATATCAGTAATTATGTAAATATGTAAGAAGCTAAAGAAGCTTTAAATCCTACCAATCATATAAATAAAAGAGCAAATTTTTTGGAATACAAAGTATTTTTTCAAGCTAGATACGGTTATCAAATTAAAATTAAATACAAAGAAAGTAGTATATTCTGTTCCCGTTGAGGAGTACAGATGTTAATTATCCGTCTGTTTTCTTCTGAACATTATAATTTGAAAATTAAAAAATCTGTTCTGTACATCACATGACTTCCTTGTACGGAATATTTAATTATAACATTTTGCATTTCATTTAAACTTATTGAATTGAATTAAATCTACTTCGTAGATAGCGCATAAACCACAAAAGAATAAATGCACTTTATAAAATTCACTATATTTGAATACCATAGCCACACTTCGGTACTAGGTTCACTTAAGAGCGTTACATCTCATTTATTTTATAACTCAGAATGCATAAAAAGTATATCGTATGAAGAATTATCTAATCGTTGCCACGTATTCTATTCAAATACTATAATAAATCTAACGATGTATAAAAGAAATTAAACAAACAAACAAACAAAAAACAGTCTTTCACAGACGATTCAGTATTTTTCATTCAATTAATTCAGTTCTCACTTCGCGACAAAGGAAAAATACATAAAAACTCAAAATATCTATATTAAAAATTACGAAGGAAATCTTAAACACTTTTTTCCTTATTCGAGGGAATAAGTGTTTAATTCGCAATAATAAAACAAGGCGTTATGTTTGTTGTTGTGAAGCTTAGTTTCTCTAAATTGGCATCAAATCCACTAGTCTGCTAAGTTTCATATGTAAACAAATATGGCTGCTATGGTAAACCTAATTATGCTTAACCGCAATTGAACATTTTTCAAATTGTTGATAATTCTACAAATATTGCATGTAGATTTACTAAAGGCACAAAAACCTTAACCGGAATAGCATAATTCACTCATTTGTAAAGCAAAAAATGGACAATTTACAAACATGTAAGAATAAATAAACGGAGCTCACTGAGCCGAGTAACAGAATGGATATATATATATATACTTTTAGTGCGTCCGATTGCAACCAAAACATGAGGTGCACATCTACATATTATAGCAGTCCTATATACAAAATTTCAACATTCTGAGGCTGCTCGTTTTTGAGTTATGCGAGTTACATACATATGTACGTACGTAGAGAGACCAGAAAAAATCTCTTCTGAATCCATTTTAAATCAGTTTTATAATTCGTTTGGGGAAACAGAGTGCTTTATCCTGTTCTTACATATGGATGACACGCAAAGCCATCGTTAAATTGCGTTCGATAGCGGTCAAATTGGGTATTTTTGTTGAAATATGGTATCCGGAATTTTTCGTGGTTACAACATTTCCTTTACTTCGTACAGGGAAGTAAAAAGAGCAAATTTATTGAAAAACAAAGTATTTTTTCAAGCAAGATAATGTTGAGCCGTTTAAGAAAAATAAAAAACAAATTCGAAGAGAAAACCTTTATTAAAGTAATATTAAATAAAAAAAAGATAGTAGCTTCTCTTCGTGCTGAGGCGTACAGAAGTTGTTTATCCGTTTGTTCTGCTTCAGATTGTCGTAATTTTAAAATTAAAGTAACTTTTGAACTTTTTTTCCTTTCATAATCTTCTGTTTGTTGGTATAAGACTCTGTACCCAACATTTATCTCCATCATCAACCTTCTTACCCTTAAAGGATCTTTCACATCCGAATTTTACTTTTTTTCACTCATCATTATATAGCTGTTTGATTGAGCCCTCCCAAATGCTGTGCACTTGCCATTTAGGTATTCACTGGGGTGAGCTGAATTCATTCGTCCTTTCAGCGCCTCTCACTGTTTATTTTTGATAATCTGGACAACTAAGAAAATTGTCTAGAATGTGGCACACAGGACAAACAGATATTGCGTCCCCGCAGCGGAACGAGAGACAATGCAAACATCTAAGCCTTTACGTAGGAGCTGAATCCGAAAGCGTGGACGTTTTTAAAATTATTTCAGATTTCATTTTGTAGAACGTAAGTACGCCAACACATATGCCCAAGAATAACCATAATTCACTTAATTTATGATGGAATTTCATTTGTTTCGTCCGTTTTCAAACTATTAAAATTATTTCTCGATTCCTAGCTTTGTAACTTCTTTGAACTTCGTTTCCGTCTAAATTTGAGTCATAATCAGTAACAATCAATACCAACCTCGACAACTAATTTCTGCTTCCTACAAAAGCTCATCTGCAGTTAAATTAAAATTTTTAAATTGTTTAATTCAACGTTTCCTTCTGCCCTAGCCACTCGAGTCAGCCTCATCTCGTTATTATCATCCACATAATTTATCTCATAGTTTATACTTTATTTTTCTAGTGTTTAGTTTTTTCTTAATGCAGATTTTAAAGCTGACTTAGAATTTGGAAACTGTAAAGCTAGTTTCCTGCCGAACGTATAATGGAGCAGTATAAATTGTTTTACAGTATGGCTCTATGCAGCTAGTTTTTTGCCAAATGTATAACAGAGCAGCAATAGTTTTGCAGCAAGACAATCGCATTCCATGTCACATATGTTTTGCATTTTGCCCCAATGTGCTATTCTTTCGGGTAATTCTGTGTTAAAGTCACAACGTTTTCTGATACTTTAACGAAATACTTTTATTTATTGCAATTAATAATTAAATCTGTTTGACTATTTAAGTATATCTGCTCCACTACCTCAAATTTTATACTGTGTGCTTTTATATTATTGTTTTTCACAACTTAAAACGTTATTATTTCCTTTTATTTGCGTTATCACGGTTATTCTTCATTACTGATCTGTGTTGTTGTAACTATTAATCGTAATTCGTGGAAGTGTGTGCTTACATCGTTTTCAACATAAGTAACTATTGAACTATTTGAACTATTTGTTATTCAGTACCTAAATCTGTTTCATTGTCAGGAACTCTGCAGCTACCTCATACTTACAGTTCGCATAAAATCAAAGAACTAAATAGTATTTTATTACGTACTTTTACGTCCACGTCGTAAAGATCAAAGAGTGTTTCACTTCTGTCTACTAAATATAATATTTAATTTTGCGGATGTTTACCAGGTGAGATGTGATTACATCGTTACGAAACAAGAAGTCACAATAACCACATGGAAAGAGCACCTCCAAGCAGAAAACTCAGTTTTCCAAGCAGAGGCTGTAGCCTTAAGACAAGCACTGCCCTACGCAGCGGAAAACACTCAGCAGCACTACAGACTTTTTACAGTTAGCAAATCAGTAATCTTAGCAGTACGCAACCCCTATCACAGCAGCCAACTAATAGGAGAAACCCATAAAATCCTAAGACACCTCGACACAACTTTCCCCGTCCATATCTCCTGGATTAAAGCGCATTTTGGACACCAGGGGAATGAGGAGGCGAACCTCCCCAAAGAGGCTCTACTTAAGAATAATGCATCCCAGCTTGCCCTGAAGCTGCCCACAGCAGCCTAAAACGCAATATAAAGAAAGACGCAATGGTCCAATGGCAAGAAGACTGGAGTCTTGCAAAGGAAGGACGAAAAACTTTTGAATTCTTCCATAAGGTCACAGAAGACAGAATAATTTCCGATCCACTTATCACTCGCACCGTTACGGGTCATGGACGTTTTCCCAGCTACTTCCAGGCCCGTAACCTCTCAACAACAAGCACCAGTGTCTGCGGCACCCATGGGGACCCAGACCATTACTTGTCCTCTTGTCCTCTCAAGAGAGATTTCCACCACGCACTTCCGGATGTGAATACCATAGCATACAACAGGTTCTTAATCAAGCGATCACCGATCTTAAAGAAAATTAGGAACCTCATGCTTGGAAGCCATAGGCATGGGCCTGTGCAATACAGGACTTTGAAACTCATCGCTTGAATATTAAATCCGCAGTATGTATAAGTAGCACAGCACAGTGTATGCCACATATTCACGCACTGCATTCATGTAATGTATATATTCAATAAGAATTTACCAAATATCAATTAATCGTATCGGTATTAATCATATAATTATAGGATTTTGTCATGTATTTGCATTAACATTATCATCCATCTGTTTTCATCAGGTCTCAGACCTGTCATTCGGTATATTACCCTCATGATCATTCTGTATATAATGTAATGTACCTGTTCGATAAGTATTTACCATGAACCTCATGTATGAAGTATTTAGCAGTAAGTCTGTTAGTACTCAACAAGGTATTTAATTAGTTGTATTTAATACTCAATAAATATTTAAGTAAGTAGTAATATTTAGAACTTGATAAGAAATTATCCTGTATCATGTAAGTATTTATCATGCATCTGTGTTAATCATGTCTCAGTCTTCATGTGGCAGTCAGTACATATAAGTATTAATTATGTCTGTGTCTTCATGTCCCAATCAGTATATATAAGTATTAATCATGTCTTAGTCTGTACGTATAAGTAACACAGCACTGAATTACGGTCATGTACATATTCAATACGTACATACCATGTATCTGTATTATTCGTATTAATTATCCGTATATGTGTTAATTGTGTAATCAATAAGCATTTTTCATGTACTTGTACTAATATTACCATCCATCTGTTCTCATCAGGTCTCAGTCCTCTCATTCGGTAAGAAACTCTCATGATCATTCTATATATAATGTGCATAATGCCATATACCCGTTCGACAAGTATTTATCATGTATCTCATGTATGAAGCATTTAGTAGTAAGTCTGTAGTTCTCAATAAGTATTCTAGTATATAATAGTAAGTAATATAGTACTCAATAAGTATTCAAACAAGTAGTAATATTTAGAACTCACCAGAATTCATCCTGTATCATGTAAGCATTTATTATGTATCTGTATTAATTATGTATAGGCACTAATCAAGTCTCATTCAATATATGTAAGTAACGCAGCACAGTATATGCCACATAGAAACGCACTGAATTAATATCACGTACATATTCAATAAGTATTGTATCTGTATGTATCTGTAATAATTTTGTCAATTAATCTTATCTGTATTAATTGGGTAATTAATAAGTATCAACCATGTATTTATATTAATATTATCATCCATATGTTTTCATGAGGTCTCAGTCCTATCTTTCGGAATATAACAGACATGATCATTCGGTATAAAATGTATATAATGTTATGCACCTGTACGATACGTTTTTATCACGTATCTGATGTATGAAGTATTTAGTAGTAAGTCTGTAGTACTTCATAAGTATTCAAGCAATAGTATTTAGTAGCAGTGTGTAGTACTGAATAAGTATTTAAGTAAGTAGCCTATTTGGTATTCAATAAGAAGTTATCATGTATCATGTAAGTATTTACCATGCATCTTATCAATCACAACTCAGTCCTCTCATTCTGTACTTAATTTTCATAATTATTCTGTATATAATGTTATGCAATGCCTAAATGTATGAATCAAATGTGCCATTATGTATCGTATTGGAATTGTAATTGCTCGCCCAGGTATGTCCATCAACCTTGCAATGCTCTGTGTAAACATTTCAAAGTATTGCCATCACTCACAATTCTGTCATAAATAATTAGCTCTTGTTTGGCCATGTAGTTAAGTTGAAGTTTTCAATAATTTCAGTAAGCTCCCGATGCGGCCCTTATGAGACTTCAGGGGGTATTGCTCTAGATAGTTGCGGGTTCCGGAGATTACCCGAGTAGTCAAAAAAGCCCATGTCTGGTCCTGCTTTCACCTGTCATCTGTTTCAGTTACCGTCCAAGCAGAAGCGTAGTGTGTTAGCTTCGAGTTGAAGCATTGTAAATAATTTAAAGAGTGTAATAAAGGGTAGTTTTAAGGGTAAAGGTAGTGTAATAAAGGGTTCTTCTATTCAGTCACTACTTAATCAGATTTCACACAAGCGATAGACAGTAGATCTTACAAAGTTGTTGGATAGCCAGGTTGAAGAAAAATGAAAAATTTATTTTAAATCTTCCGGCTTAGTGTTACTTACCTTAATAGCTAAAACGAAATTTGCCTTTGTATTGATTTGTAGTATACGATATTTGATTGCAGTATTCGGAGTTTAAAATCCGTCGACCGAAAGTCTTGGGTTAGATGCGAAATCCAAAGTTAAGAGAGAGCTAAGAAACTCTTATTGGTATCAGTTGCATGTACTCTTTATAGCCGATGCTAAACCCTGGTAACGGCTATCCATAATTGTATTTTGCAATTTAGTAACCACAGCAAATTTGGAATAAACTATGCCAATTCTTCCTTAAAAATTACAAGGTATTTATGTAATTCTACTAATTTTATCTGAAGTAATAATACTGCAGTATAAATATAGTATATAAATATTCTAGCAATTAGGGTATGCTTTTCTTGGACAAGTTAACATTAATATAAAAATTTCTGAAAAGGAAGCTTATGCTTAAATATTTACTTTATTAATTATACACAAATTTAATATTTTTTTAATCACTAACATTAACTATAAGATTTTTATAGCATTAAATATGCTGCGTCCATCAAATATAGGATGTACAACGTAAAATATAGGGTTTTCTACATAAATTAGATTGAACATCTATATCAAAATCGCTTGTAGAAGCATATTATTTTGTCTTTGTTCTTATATACATAATATAGTTAACATTTTAAAAACATATTTTAATTAATTCAATGAACTTATAATATTGACAACAGAAACATTTACAGCATAAGCGTTGTACATTTTTGCTTCATCTGGTACAAGTTAATCAGAAACATTAACAGACGTGACTCTAAATGACTAAAAAGAATTATCGTTTTGCCTCAATGCAGCTACAGAGAGGTTTAAAGTAAACTTTTTTTGTTTAAACATGAAATTTGAACATAAATGCACGTTCTTGTGCAAAAAACGTCAACCAAAACTTGTAGAGATGCAACTAAAGAAACAGTCAAATTGCAGTTTAAAACGCGTCACAGTAGTCAAAGACTATACAGTTAAATTTAAATCTAAGTTGGCTTAGAACTTCTAACCGACGTATCAGATTTAGATGTCGGCAGCAATAAAACAAACTCGAATGTTAAAAACTTATCAGATCCGGCAGGAACTAAAGTAACGTGCCCGATGAAGAAAGGAACACGCTGTATCCCACAATTCGAAAACCTCAGCTTAAATGCTACCTAATTGATTTGCGTTCTGACGAGGAAACGAAAAGGAGAAGTTAAGTAAAGACTGAAAATATAAATAGCTGATTAGTTTCAAATAATAACCTTAGAGCTTTCTAAACTACTCGGTTATTACATAGCTTATCGTGTTACTTTACGTACTCTGTCAGACCATCTTTCATGTAATATATTTCGTGCATGCTACTGCATAAGATATGAGATCTTAATTTAATTTCCATGTTGACTCGACAGAAAACTACTCCTAGGTTGTTGCTACTGATTGCGATATTACGCTTTCGATATTCGTTTCAGATTATAACCATATTAGTTAGTCAAACTGTTCAATTTGAAAGCAGTAAAAGTAATACTTTAATTTTTCCTTAAATTTGCTATCTATTTCCCACTGTAGACCAATGATATGCTGGTTACGTTCAATTCACAGACTGCAGCAGTCTTTCAAATTGTAGGTGCTTAGGTCTCAACGGCTTCCAGTGGCTGAGTAGTTACAAGTGTTAAATACTGATAATTCGATCCGTGGTCAGACCTAGGCAAAGGGGATGTCTGTGCGGTTAAGTTTCGTGAGCTATCTTCTGTAGGATTTGAATGATCACATCATTTCATGCTATAAATTATCACTAATAACGTTTCTCTGAGCGCCGCCCAGACAAAAAATTGGTTAGTGACTCCGACTGCAGTACCGAAGGACTAGGGTTCGAATCCCGGAGAAGACATGTATGTAATTTGTCCGTCCGTTTATAGTACGACACGGTGGCACGACTGTTAGGTGCCTCTGTAATAAAGAGACCAACTCTTTCTCCCTTAGTATTCACCAACGCATACAAATGGCTAGAGACCGCCATTGGAAAAAACGTATATCTCTGAATTAATACGTCAGAATACTCATAAAATTATAATCAAGTGCAGATTAACAAAACAATACATTCTATAAGAAAAGCCAACTAAAACCTCAATAAATATTATTTGTACTAAAGACTACGATTTATTTTTTCTCTGTTAATAGACTCGCAGCTTCAGAACTATATTACATTTCTTTCTCCTACGCTTAGAGCCAATATATTATAACATTATGTTTTCATTGCGAAAACTAGTTTCCAAAGAAGCAAGTTCAGAATTATTTTCCACCTCAATAACGTAATATCAAGAGAGACACAAAAGACATTTTTCACGTGATTGTGTAAAACTAATACTACAGTTCTATACTTCTAATACATTTATTGCAAAATAATTGACATCCGCAACACGAAAACTATAACAATTCTTTACAGTTTTTAAATCCGAACACGAACAATGCATTTCCTAGACGCTCTCGCTGCTTCCGTTTCTACTTGTCTACTGATACATCTGCTTCCGCATCTCTTGATTCAGTTCCACAAATGTTGCCATTCTATTGGCGACATTCTTTGCACTGGGTTCTTGCCGAGGTCTGGAATAATAATCAATGTTAAAATTCTGTGTGCCCTTTCATAAGCTACTCAAAGTGTGTAAAGGAAGCTAGTAGACAAGGTAGCTAGTTTGGCGGTTTTATCATCAAAACTATGGAGTTAGATTTTTATCTGGTGACGAAATTTTTTTATGTGAGCCATGGCTGAGTTCAAGAGCTTAATTATTAATGACAGTGATGCTGAATAAATGCGTCCTTCATTAACATTATGAATAAGATTTTATGTTCATGACGTTTGTTTGTTTAATTAAATATAGCAAAGCACTCGACGGTTATCTCCCAAAAGGGAAGAATGCCTTCAATGAAGAAACAGTTTAAATACGAAGCAAGAAAAAATTTATATAATAAATTCATTCCCTTAAATCTGTTAAGCTGCAAAAGTATCTGAATTGGAAGATGTATAAAGTTGCTATATGACAAAACTCAAGTTTACAGAAGCAATAAAAAACTATCCAATTCCTCACAATAATGCCATAAGACAAAGGACAAAAAGTGAATTATATGATCGCTAGTTACATCTATCTCATAGCTTTTGTTGTTGACATTTTCCTGAGGAATAGGATAGTTTTTTTTCTTTGTTATTATTGTTGTTGCTTCTGTAAAATTTGACTTTCGCCGTATATCCCTTTTTTCCATCTTCCGATTCTTTTGTGAGCGTGAGAAGCTCAGAGTAGTAACAGCTTCACGGATTCGGCGGTAATTATTAAATGCATATTTTTCAGTAATTTGCACAGATGCAAATAGATAAAGTGTTAATGTTGCACAATGATAATCCAGGTGGCGTCTCTGAAGCCAGTCTCCCTCTATCGCATCTTAAACTTTGTGTGCAGCTGCGATTTTTCACGGTTGTACAAACCAGTAATGTATTTAGATCAAAATGTGCCGGATTTTGAATTCTGTGGTTTATTAAATCCAAGATGTAACTTACACCAGAAGACAGCTTACTTATTGCAGTTCTTATGGGTAAAAACCGTAGAACCCTATTCCTCAATTCTGGAATTTAATTACCTATGAATGTGACGTCAAATCAATGTGACAGACTTTAACTATAGATGAAAGAGCCGAATCAGAAAATGCATCCTGTTTGCGGAAGGAAATTGCGTTAGATTATGATTTTACTTTGTTATGTAGCGATTTTAGTTAGTTTAGAACTGTGGATTAATATGTAGTTAATTGCAGTTTATTTGTTAATTAATTATTGAGTGAGTAAAATTATATGCATTAATTTATTCTTATTCTAAATTTTTCTTCACTAGTTGTGCCGCTTACGTTATTGAATCAATTATTTTTATGCGAGTTAAACAGAGTTCTCATTCTTACGTTACGCGTTCGATAGTAATAGCTTTCGGGAAAAGGAGACAATGGGAAATCGGTTGCTTTCTGCGTAATATTTGAAATTTAAAAATACTTCCTTTTTATTCACATGGATGAAATTTATACCTCTTAGAGAGAAAAAATTTAGCTTTCTTATGAATCTACTTTCATGACTGTACGTCGCCCCGTTGGAGAATTATGCCCATTTAATTGCTAAAATTGTTGAATTTCGTGTCTAAAAATTTATTCTGCT